>REGO01000331.1:1427225-1446443 GCA_010120015.1 Rhombomys opimus | reverse complement strand
AAAAAATAAAAATAAAAGCTTTCAGTTTTCAGCAGTGACTTAAGTGGCATAATATTTTGGAGTGAGATGTCTAAAATCCATTACCATTTATGTTTTTTATGCTTTGAAAATTACATACAAGTTATTTGGCCAAATAATGTCTCTTTTTTCCATCACTTTCGAGCTCTTCTCCCATGTTTTACATACCCAGCTTCACGTTCCGCCTCTCACTACACAGGTTACAGAGAAATAACAAAAGCCACACCATACAATTAAATTGGTCTAGAGTAATTTCCTCTAAGAGTAGGACCTGTCCTAGTTTAGTAGATATATCCAGTGACACAACACTTAAAAAATCTGATTTTTTTTTTTCACCTGGAAGCTATCTGTTGCAAAGAGTTTTCTGGTAATGTGTGAGACATTGTGCAAATATCCCTTCCTCCCTTCCTCTGTGATGAGATTTTTGTCTGGTTTTATCTTGTGAAGGGGTTGCATATGCTGTCACAATGTCTGATTTCATATGTGTGCCTGTCTTGTTATTCTTGGAATTTCTATTTTCTTTAAGTCATCCAACATTTCTGGTTCTTATAATCCCTTTGCTTCATCTTCTATTAAGAACCTTGAGACTTTTTGAGAGGGATGTGATTGTGACACCCACTTATTGGTGAGCATTCCAAAACCAATCAAACACCACACTAGGTCTATATATGTGTCTCAATATTAATTATAATCTACATAAAGACTAGATTTTTTTAGATGTGGGATTCCCAAGTCACTAATATTTGACCTTAGCAATATGCTAAAGGTTTGTTTAATTGCTATGTTCACATAGCATGCCTATATGCTTTCCATCTGATGGAGCAGTCTTTGAATATCATCAACACCTGGTTTGTTATTCACATAATATTTGTGCCACATGCAACAGTGGGCATATCTCGCAGGCATGTTATTGTTGCAGTTCTTAGGGTCAATAGCTGTCTGAGAGAGATGACTTATTTTCTAATCTGGGAGGACTTAAAGCAATTCCAGCATGAAAAACCTAATCAGTAGTGGTGAAGCTTCCAGTTGAGTATTATATAGGTTTCTCCATGTTCTGTTATAAATATATATGATATATTCAACAATAGAGTCTGACCATCTTTATCAAATACACTTCACGGAGGTTTAGAATATAGAAAATACAAATCACAAAAATTAACTGAACTTTGAAATAAGAAAGTAGCACCTTTAAAACTATGGGACATGGAACTACATAGACATTTCTCAAAAATAAAATACAATTGGTTGAGAGACATGTAAAAAGGTTCAGAATATAGCCAGTGTAAATTAGAACTACTTGGGTATTTCACACTTCAGTAAGAATAGAAAAAAAATAGTAAAGAAAATGACAGCAGATGGTGGTAAGGATGTGGAGAAGGGATTACTGATGGGAGTGCAAAGTGGTATAATAATTAAGAAAATCAGCATGAAAGCTACTGAATAAGCTAAAACTAAATCTGTTACAAGAGTTACTTGTTGCAGGATATTTGATTCCATTGTGAACCCTGAGATTGTGGCTTGTAAAAACCTGTTTATTGTTTGGTGTGGCTCAGCCCTAACACACATTTAAAATGTTTTATTAATTTAAGACATTTTGACAATGAGACATGTCAGCTCCTGATAGCATCAACATGCTGCTTCAAAGAAGAGGACACATATTAAAGAACCTCCTTATGGAGTTTGTTTCATAAGTGACAGTCTAGCCACTGGGAAAGAAAATGCCCTTGCTTCAACTGCAGCAGAATTGTGAACAAACTGGGTGCAGGAATGTAAATTGGTAAGCTTTGCAAGGACAAGATTGGAAAACCCTTCATAATTCCTGTTTCATAGAAATGTTTGTGAGCTATTCTGAACCAAATGGAGACAATGATATGTCAGTGTTATAGAGTAATTTGTGAGGACTATCCAGGCAAAAAGCTGTCTCTGTAATTTCTGTAATTTTGGAAGCTGCTTGCTCTCCTCTTTCTTTATAAAGATAATATTTATCCTCAGGTTTCTGATGGAATTGAAGACTAGGCAGCTGTAGACTTACAATTAAGCTTAATTGTTTAGGATTTTAAAAGATATTTTAGGTTGTAAAATGTGTTTTATGATTGTTAATACAAGTCATGATAGAAATTGAGTTAGGTAGAGAACTTGGAACACAATAAGATAAGATAGATAGTATTTTTTTCAGGGTTGATAAATACATATGGACTGGATACTGTGAATGTAATTTTTTACTGATAGTACATAATGTATTAATGTTAACGTAAAAGTCTTTTACTTAGGCAAAGAGGGAAATGTTGCAGAATACTTGATCCCATTGCAAACAGCAAGAGAGTGGACTGTAAAACCATTTTTCTTGTTTCCTGTGTATCAGCCTTAACACACACCTTTAAGCCATGAGCTTTCTATAGACAGGATTTAAAAAATAACCTTAGGTCAAGAGGCAGAACAAGGAACTAGCTGACAGGGATTAAACAGAAAGGAGGGACATTGAGTTGAAGTATATTTAAGTAAGTGTGCAGGAGGAGAGGGGACTTTGTCTTTAACCTTTTGAGATGCAAGCTGAGTATGAAAGCTTTTTCCTTCTGGGTTGCTGGCTGAGCAGAGAGGTCAGCTGCGTGTTCTCACTGCCTCTCTGAGCTACCAGGTTTTCACCCCAGCATCTGGCTCCTGAGTCCTCATTGAAAAAATTGAATAATTGGTATTTTCTGTTTTATAACAACATCCATCCATATCAGTATGGGCATGGGCTCAAAGGACTCTATATCTTATAATTCCACAAAGTCATGTTCTTTGATGGCAAAGTTTGTAACAGCTTGAATATCAACCGAAATGATTACAAAAATTGTTATATTTATATCATTTAGCAACTCAGCTGTTAAGAAAAATTAAATTTGCATGGAAATGGATACACCTACAATCAATTATACTGTATGAGTCAGTGACATAACCTAGATCTAAAAAGAAAAAATAATTATGTTTTTGCTTACATGTGGACATTTTATTTTATGCTGTGTATATTTGTGTTTTGTTTATGCTTCAGTGCTAGCCCGTTTTACATCAACTTAACGTAATTTAGAGGCATTGTTAAAGTGGGAATATCAATTGAGGAAACTATTCAACAAACTGACTTGTGATCAAACCTGTTGTGTAGCTGGTGGTGATATGATAGGGCCTACAAGGCAAGATGAGCAGCGATAGGAAGTAATTCAGTAAGCAGCAATCCTCAATGGCTTCTGCTTTGGGTCTTGCCCCCAGATTTTTTACTTTAGTTCCTGCTCTAACTTCCTTCAGTGATAAACTATGATGTGGAAGTAGAAGAGAAGTAGGCATTTCCTTTCAAAGTTGTTTTGACTGTATTATTTATCTCACCAATAAAATCCCTAGCTAAGAGAAATGGCTACCATATTAGGTAACTAATAAGCACAATAGAGAACAATGAGGCAAACTTCCAAGGGAGGGGAAATTAGATAATTTAGCTATGGATTATTTGTCCTTCTGTTGAGAAAATACCATTAAAAGTCACAAGTGAATTCTTCAAAAGCCTTGTGAGCCAGTTTTCTATTGCTGTATAACAACACCTGAGACATCTTAGAAGAAAAAAATAATATTCAATTCATTATTTCATAGTCCTCTGTCTGAAGTTATCTGGTCATGTTGCACTTGCTTGATGCAGCACAGTTGTCTATGGCAGATGCATGCAATTGAGAAGATCTTTACATCGTGGTGATGAGGAAAGATGGAGAAAGAGAAAGAAAGTGGTGAGAGGAATAACAGATTAAGAGGCAGAGAAGTAAATAAGGCTAAAGAGGGGAAGGACAGACAGAGAGAGATACAAAATTGACACCCACCATAACTCCTCTCAAACTATATATCCAGTGACATAACTCGCTTCATCTAAGTTCTCATTCCTCAACTCTCTACATAGTATCCTTCACTTGAGGCTTTACCAAAACTCCAAAATGGAAGAAACACTTATCAAGTAAAGAGAAATAAAATGGATGGGAGAGACACCCGGTCTGATGGTAAAATTTTGCATTTCCAAAAAGCCCAAACATATTTCTTCTAAAAAATATTTTAAAAGAATAAGGGTAAATTTATATGGAAATATAGAGACAAATGATAGGTACAATCTCCTGATTATTGACGAAGCACAGATTGGAGAAAGACAACATCTCTAACAATCGATGTTCCCTGCTCTATTTAATAGCAACATTAAGAAGATTAAGACTAGTTCTTTATGTATCTATGTTAACAAACTTCAGCTACAAATACATTACAGAATCCAGTGGAAATACAAAGACAAAGGATAGGTATAATCACCCCCTCCCCCCACACCTTTTCCCCAGATCAGAGCAGGCCTTCCAGTGATAACAGCCAAACTCAGCATAACAAGATGTAAAATAATACTATCATATAGTCTCATATCAAGGTTGGAAGAGGAAACCCAGTGAAGGATAAAGGTCCCACAAGCAGGCAAATTAATCAGAGATACTGAAACAATTATTTTTATTTTTATAGTTATATAGAAAAGCATAAAATAATGCAGTCAGAGACTCTTTTATTGTTCAGAATAGTTTTAGCTATCCCGCTTGTTGCTGAGGAAATTGAATATTTTGGTCAAGCATCATGAAAAATGTGGACTTCTATTGTTATAGATTTGTTATAACTTGGAATGGGTTTCATGATTACACCAGTCACTATGTAGAATATTTCAGGATAATTGTTTGAAATTGCTAACACAGTGACATGATAAGGCCATCAGCAAGCCTGGTAAAATGTGGCAAGTATTGAAACCGTGGAACATTAATTAACATTGCAACCAATAATTATCTGATCTATTTTATGCTTCAAGTCATATAAAACAACCAATGGGTTATATTATAAGACATGAAAATAAAGTGTCCACAAATAGTTGATCTGCATCTAAAAGTAGACTTTTGATAAATGTACATTATGTGCTTGTCAAAGTGCCTTGTAAACATTTGTGTGTATACCTGTTGATTACTGTAACTGACATCTAGTCTAATGGGGGAAACATTTTACAGTTCTGATGGTTGTTGAAAGAGATTTTGGCTTGTTTAAAACAGTCTAAAAGAATTGATTATTGTAGAGATAGAGAGGGTCACTGCTCATATAATTATTGAAAGCATTTTTAAAACCAGAAACAGGAGAGCACATTGCAGAAGATATGACAGTCTTACGATCTTGAATGAAGGTGAAGTATTGGGAATGAATACTTTCCTCCTGCTGGCCTGAGAATGAGTAATCAATGAACAGAGATGGCCTTACTGATTTGGCAATGACTTGAATGCTATAGATCATATGGAGGAAATGCAGTGTGACACATAACTGTGGCAAATGTAAAGAGGATGTTAATACAACCTAAGGGAAGAATGTCACTGATCTATAGACATTGACTTAATCTGACCCCAGCTCTGCTTGGCTTTGGGTGCAGTCTGGCAGTGTTTATAGAGGAGGAAAGTTGAATGAACACAGCAGTCAGGTGAGCAGCTTTCCGGTGGTAGGGAAGACACTCTGGTGTATCTTCTCAGAGATGCAGGTGATGTTGACTCTTCCAGGCTCCGGTAAGTTGCCATTTATCCACGTACCTGTAAGAAACCTTAATATTACATAGATGTTCAAAATGTTTTTGGAGTGTGTATTTTCTCTGGTGTCATCTATTCTGCATCCTTGAAGAACTGATATTTGGTCATGTTCCCTCTAAAGAAGAACCAACACAGATCTGAGAGAACTTCCTATATTAGATTTGCTTAATTAATTTTGAGCTCAATGGTTTCTCAAAGGATTTCTCTCCATGTGCTATAGACACATGACAGTTCTTAGAATTATTTTGCATAGTCTTTATCAACAGGGAAGAAAAAGGCAACAGTGTTCCTGGTATCTACAGAGCACAAGTTCTTTGATACTTTAAATGTCAAAGTTAACTTTCCAGAACAACAACAACAACCAAAAAAAAAAAAAATACAAATCAAAAGGGCCAATTTACGTTATTGAGAAATTAGGCTTTAGTGAGAACACAGTGATTAAATGAATGGTCCAATTGCTTCAAGCACAGAAATGGGAAGTTATAGTTAATTTGTGTGTCAGGTTGAATATCTGCTCACCTAAATCAACATGAATAAACTATCAAATCCCCTAAGTCTTAAGTGTTATATACCAGGAAAATCAATTAGTTACAATAATAATATATTAAATAATGAAAGACAAACTTAAATTCTTGAGAACTTCAAATAGGTGCAGATAATGACTTGAAGTCTCTGGCTCATGATTAGTCAAAGCTCCATGTGATCGCAGACTGGAGAAGCTGTTTTGGAACTAATGCAAACTCTGACAAGTCTCTGACATTTAAAACTCTGTAGTGGAGAAATATAATCATTTCTCTGTATTTTCCTAGTTATAAAAATGAAATTATCTATTAAATGATATCAAATTTAATCACATGGTGGAGTACCCTCAGAAGAGACAGCATTCCAAAATAATTTAACTTGTATAACCTCATATGAACAGATCATCTCAGTTTATTTGTCTGAGAGCATGGATGTCCCAATTGCTACTGGTATCAAATCTGCTCCTTTGGGAGCATGCGGCCTTGAAACCAAATATCCTTGCTTCTACTGAAGACCTGTATCATCATCATCGAGTGGTTGAACAGTCTCATAACACATGTCATGGCTGCAGATATATACTGTGAATTTGTAAGTAATGAACTTCCTTCTGGATTCTTATCTCAAATGTCTTTCAAATAGGTAAACAATAATTAATTAGAAAGCTTCATGAAGCCAAGCCCAAATAATTAACTTTTATTGTTATTAGAAAGAATCATATGTCAAAAAGTTGAATGGGCAGTATAACAGATGATGTACCCAAATCAAATGAGTCAAAGAGTTGAGTGATTAATAAAGATGAGACTATGAAAGCAGAGTTTAAAGAGGCTTTAAAGCTAGAAAACTGAGGGTGTGATGGAATACTCCCACATAGGAAGATTTTCCATCTAACAATTTTTTAATAATGCATGATATAACCCTGAGATATTTACATAATACAGCACTTTAAAGAAATAGCAAATAATCATACAATGTGAGTGTGTCCTCTAAATTCATATTAGGTGTTTTCTATGATTTTATGATACACTCATTACTCTTGGGTGATTTGAGAAATGCCTGATGAAGCTGTTTTGTTTTTTTTATAGAGGGTGCATAAATTCATTATTAAATGATAGAGAGCAATGGAATACAATTTAAGAATGGGGCGCAACTTAAGATAGAAAAAGATACTTTAGATGTGAAAAAAAGTTAATCTAGTATTGTGGTTTGTGGTAAGAGGTTTTAATCACCAGGTTCGAAAGGGTAGCCAAGGGCAACAGCAATAACATGCTCTATTTGACAATCACTGAGGTCTCACAGGCCAGCAACTCCTGACAATAAGTCTTTCACTTATTATCTCTGTTGTCTAATAAGGATATTGGTTCCTGATTCTAGGGTAATTCCATTAAGCTTTTTAAAGTGTATGCATATGCCTATTTTTAAGAAGAATCTATCATAAATTTTCATTTCACTATTTTGAAGTGTTTAGTGTTATTTATACCTCCCTACATTGTCTTTTTCTCCTGCCCTATTATACGTCGCCCTCTAACATTTATAGTTTCATTATTTTCCTAGGCCCATTCTATAACAGTATTCCAACATCTCTCCCTTGAAAGAATCCATTCCTTGGTCTCCATGACCCATTCTGACTTTCTGAACTACTGCAAGTATTTGATATTGTTGTATTTTCCAACGTTAAAATCTGTCATCATTCAAGGAAGCTCACTGAAAGACAAGATATTTACATAGAGGTAAAACAAAGGAGTGTTAAACGAGGGTGAACTTTCCATACTTCTGGAAAGTGCATTATGACAGGAAGTAAATAACTCAAAATAGCTTGATAAATTCCACACAACTGATCAGATCCACTAAGAGCCTCCATCCATAAGAGTATATAAATGACTCCTGCTAGGAGTCACTCTCTAATTGTCCACAGCCAAGAAGAGACAAATCATTCAAGTTCCCTGAAAGAAGCAGAGAGGCCAAGTTACCTGTAAGAGGTATAGACCAGCTGAGCTTCCTGAAGAGCTCAGATAAACTGTGATTTCTGAACAGGATACATTCCAACCTGTTGAGCTGCTTGAAAGTTTTACACTGAGCTTCAGGTTTCCATGCCAGCATTGGTTATGGTGGTGCAACTCTTTTTGGTATATATATGCTCCTGCTAATATCCCCTTATATAGATTGTTGTAAGTAGCTTCAGCAAAATGCATTGGTTCACCAATTTGGAGTTTGGTGCTTTCCATACTTTAGTCTATCATGGTGACTAGATGTTCTTTCCTAGATGTTCTATTCTCCCCATGAATAGTGTCAGAAAACATAAATAAGATATATAAATCTGAAGATTCAAAACTAACATTCACAAATGAAAGAAATCATTAATTTTTTTTGTTTCAGGACCAGGATTAACCAGTAAACTTGGTTGTGTCCAGCTCTACCCATTAACCTGTATATTAGTTTGTTTGTTTGTTTTTCTAAACTGTTAAATAGAATTACATTGACTTCCAATTCCATCCTACCTCCCACTTCTCTCTCCCTCTCTTTCTGCATCCTCAACCTGATTTTGGGGATTGTGTGAAAACATAGTGCAGCAGAAACTTGCTGGAATCTAAGAGGGTGACTCTACATGGACTCCTAGTAATGGAAAATACAGAGACTGAATCTAGACATCTTCTAAACCCAGGCAAGGTACTGGGACACCGACCCAGCCACAAAAGTGTCAACCTACAGCCTGTCCTGGCTGAAAGATATGCTAGGGCAATGGTGGCTCAGAACTTGTGAGGTTGGCCAACCAATAAAAGGTCTAACTTGAGGCTCATAACATACCTGACATGGTATGATGGAATAGATGCCTTACCCTGACTACATTGCAAGAAACCTGAGCTGGACAGCCCAGAGACCTAGGGCAAGAGCAAACACTATTGGGGAAAAAACAAAGAAAAAGAAAAAGAAAAAACAAAAGTATCAATAAAATGATTCCTACTGATATTCTTTTATAGTCATAGATTGGTGCCTAGGCCAGGTGTCATCAGAAAGTCTTCCTTTGGCAGCTGATGGGAGCAGATACAGAAACCTACAGCCAAACATTAGGCAGAGCTTAGGCAACTCTGTGGAAGCAGGTGATGGAGGAGAGGGGATGGCAGTAGGATCCAGGAAAGTTGAAGACACCAGGACAACATGATCCACAAAATCAGCTAAGCAGGGCTCATAGGGGCTCACAGAGACAGAAACGACAAACAAGGACCCTGCATAGGTCTGTGTTATGTCCTCTGCATTTATAGTATCATTGCTAAGCTTAAGGTTTTTGTGGGACTCTTAACTGTGGGAGTAGGGGTTTCTCTGCCCCCTTTTCTTGCTTTTGGGACCCTTTTCCTCCTAGTGGGTTACCCCTTCTAGCCTTGGTAGGATTGTGCCTAGTCTTGTTGCATCTTGATATGCTATTTTCAGTTGATATCCATGGAATGCCTGCTCTTTTGTGAAGGGAACTAGAAGAGCATTAGATATAGGGAGAGGGAAGGTAGTTGGGGGACAGGAGGAATGAAGCAAGGGTAAACTATGGTCAGGATGTATTGTATAAGAGAAGAATAAGTATAAAGGAAAGAAAAAATCACTAAAAAGTTATATTTTCAATATCCATGTACATGTTGCTTTACAGCTAGGCTGTTTCCATGTCCTGGGTAGTGAATAAAGTAGCATTAGCATGGATGAGTAGATATCCCTATTGTAAAACACAGACCTTTTGCTATATGCTTCTGTCGTGGCATCATGTCAAAAATCTATCACTAACCTTTTAAGAACCCCACACCAATTTCTAGAGTGGATGCAATACACTCATCTGCTATGAATAAGTATTCCCTTTCCTCCTATCTATGTCATCGTTCTTGTATATTCTCTCATTCTGAGAGTATTCTGTCATATGCTATGGCCCTCTGCCTATTTAGAGTTAAGTTTTGTAAACCTTAACCAAAAGAAACTAGTCTTGTTATTCTGCATGTAGTTATGATGTTTGAGCATGGGCACCATTTTGTCATTTCATGTTTTCCTGGAGGACTGGATGCCACCTGGCAGGAAATGTGTTTTTTCTTCCAAGACAAGGCCCAAATGCTGTGTAGGCTTTCCAGTGGAAAAAGGTGAAGCTCAGGATCAAATGTTCCACTTCTCCCAGGATGCTGATGTCTGGGCCAAGAAGGGTGGAACACAGAATCCAGATCTGAGCTAGAAGATTTCCAGTTCTGCCAGAGGTGCAGGAAAAAAGATTTCTCCACAATAAACCTCACTGCCTTACAATGGGCAGTCAAGCCCAAAGGTCCAGCGGTGAGTTCCTTGGGTAAGAAAGGAGCGTTTCCTTCTCCAGAATAAATGACAAGCCTCAAACAAACTTTGGTGAAATAGATGGTGGTGGCCTGCTTTCTTTCATGTAAAACAGGGATTGATAACCCTTGGACAGTGGGAGGCGTTCTGTGGATGAACGTGTTTGGCTAGCTGGGGCTAAGAGTGCCAGAGATACATGAGCAGCACAATGGTATCATAAGAAGTGGAAAGCAGTACTTAGTTATTCTATGTGCAGCAGGGGGTAGAGAGAGAAGTTCAAGTGTGGTTAGAGCTGTGGAAAAGTTCTTTGGTTGAAAACTAAGGTACCAAGACATCTCAATTGCACAGGGGATGGTATTTCCAGGAATCAACCAGGTTCACAGTGAAAGGGTTTCTTATCAGGAAAGTACTGGGTGTGCAATCTCCCTGAGGGCTATGTGACACTCCTTAGAGGATCCAGAGCTGCCCCAGATCAAGCAAAGAGGAGAAAACCCAATTGAGGAAGGGAGTACATCATTTCAGCAATGAGCTCAGCGGCTAGCCATTAATGATCCTTAGCAGCAGGGTCCAACACCATTTAATGAAGATGCTGTCTTTTCTTCAGTGTATATTGTATCTTTGTGAAGCATGAGTTGCTTGTAGAAATCTGAGTTCATGGTGTCTATTTTCATGTAGTACCATGGTAAATTTAGTACTGCATATCTGCAGTATAATTTGAAATCTAGGATGGTTACACTTTAAGCAGTACTTTGTTGCTGTTCATTTGACTATACTTGTCTTTGTATTTGTATATGAAGTTTAATATTGCCTTTTTAATTTCTGTGAATAATTGTTCTGTGATTTCGGTTTGAATTTTATTTAATCTGAAGATTGTTTTTGTATGATGACCATTTTAACCCTATTTATTCATAATATTCTTGCAATGTATAACATGGGGTGGTCAAACTTTTCAACACTCCTAGCTAGATTCTTGCTTAAACATGATAGGAATCTTACCAGAGGAGAAAAGTAATCATATAACTTTCTCATTTTTGAGAGCTGTGAGCTAAAATAATGACCAGCCTTCTAACACATGCCCACTGTGCAATAGTGGCACAGATATCATGGCAACAACGAAACATTTTCAGTTTGGATTTTATGCTCTGTCCCCAAGACAGAACCCATACTTGGAACAGTTATCAGGGAGAAGAGCTCTGTGGGTAGACACTCATGGTTCTTTTGTGAGAATATACTGCTATGACTCTGCCAATGGACCATTTTATTTTTTAATTCAATTTTTATTTGTATATTAATTACAGTTTATTCACTTTGTATCCCAGCTTTAGCTCCCTCACTCACTCCCAATCCCACCCACCCTCCCTCATCTCCTCCCGTGCCCGTCTCCAAGTCCACTGATAGGGGAGGTCTTCCTTAAACAATCACTTAGTGATTTATCTTTTTTTATCACAGTCATTATTTAATCTCTTTAACTGCATCAAATATTATCAATTGTGCAGTAAAAGTTGATTAGTAGAAACCAACAGTAGGTTAAAATACAGAAAATAAATGACTACATCAAATGTACTCTTCCACAAGCTCAGGAATCATAGTAGAAGGGAACTAGAACAGAAAATAACATCATGAAGTTATGAGTGACTACAAGGAAGTAGTATTTTCTGCACGGAATAGGTCAACTGCCCACGTGAACTCAGAAATTTTTACAGTAACTTCACAAGTTCTCAAGCCAGACATAATCGAAGCATGAAGAAAAGAGATATGCATGAAATTGCACTTGGTAAATTAGATATTATTGGCAATTGCTAGCTTCTGGGAGAGAGTTACTTTTAGTAAAAGTTCTGATGCCTTGTAGATATGTTTTGTTCCAAATAGGTGGCCTCACCCCTAAGGGTATTTATTTATCAAAGATAGTAATAAGATTTTTTGTATGAGGAGAAAAACTGGGTTGCATATGGGCTGGATATAAAAGCATGGGAAAATGGAGATTAAAATAAAACATGTAATTCTAAACAATTAATAGAAATGTTTAATGGCTCTACTGAATCATAAAACATAGCAGATCAACAAAAAAATCTGTGTTGTCCAGTATTAATGTCATATGTCATTTGTCTTCTTCAGTCTTAAGTAACAAACTGCATGTAAAAGTTGATGTGAAATTTGTTTTGTTTTTGTGCTGGTGTTGGGGGGGTATTCTTTGTTTGTTTGCTTTTATCCTTTGTAGATTTTAGATACCACCATCTATAAAATGCATACCTCCTAAATATGTTTTTTTCCTTCATTCTTTAGGATTATTCACTTGAATTTTGGCATCCTATGCCAAACAAAATCTATAGTTTTATTTACTAATTGCTGTTCTTAAAGCCTGCACTGTCTGGGTCCTCTTCGGAGTGTTCTTTCAATTTAAAGTATTTTTAAAAAAAAAATTCACAATCTCCCTTTTGTCAGCTATGGATTATTATTAGGTCTAATGATGAGGTACTTGGAAAAATTGGAGTTCAGGTTTGTAGAGGAAGATAAATGGTTCTATTTTCGTTCTTCTATATGCAACTATCCAGTTTGAACAACACCAGTTTTTGAAAGTGATGTATTTCTTTGAGTGTATCTCACTGTTTCTGTGTGATAAAGGTATCTGTAGGAGTATGGACTTATGTCTAAGTACTCAGTTATAATCCTTTGATCAACATGTCTGCTTTTATGGCAATTTTCTTCTAATTTTGTTTCTATAGGTTTATAGTACAGCTAAGCATTAGGAATAGTGATGCCTCTAGGAAATCTTTTATTGTTCAGGATTGTTTCAGCTATGGTATTCTGTTTGCTTTTTTCCATGTGAAATTTAAGATCACCTTTTAAAATTTATTTATTTTTATAAATTAAAGTTTATTCACTTTGTATCCCAGCTGTAGCTTCCTCCCCATCTCCTCCCAATCACACCCTTCCTTCCTCATCTCCTCTCATACCCCCCACCTCCAAGTTCACTGATAGGGGAGGTCCTCCTCCCTTTCCCTCTGACTGTAGCCAATCAGGTCTCATCAGGACTGGCTGCATTGTCTTCCTCTGTGGCCTGATAAGGCTGCCTCACCCTCCCATCAGGGGGAGGTGATCAAAGAGCCAGCCACTGAATTCATGTCAGAGACAGCCCCTGTTCCCATTGCTAAGAAACCCACTTGGAGCCTGAGCTGCCACTGGCTACATCTATGCAGAGGTTCTAGGTCATCTCCATGCATGGTCCTTGGTCAGAGTATCGGAGACACTACGACAAGAAATTTAAGATCTTTAAAAAGTTTCGGTGAAGAAATGTGCTGGGATTTTGAAGGAGACTGCATTGAATTTGAAGATTGGTTTTGATAAGATGACTATTTTCATCCTATCAATCTTACCAATGAATAAGCATGTGGCTTTCCTTTTTTTTAAAAAAAAAGTCTTCAATTTTTTCAGTTTCATAGTTAATATTGTAAAAGTCTTTCACTTGCTTAGAGTTGTTCTCAGATAATTTTTTTAAGCTATTGTGAAAGATATTGTTGTCCTTATTTCTGTTTTTATCTGTTTGCTGTTTGTATGTAGAAAGGCTACTGATTATTGCATGTTAATTTTCTATCTTTCTGTAATGTAGACTATATCTATCAACTTTATAAGTTTATGGTGGAGTCTTCAGGGTTGTTTGGGCATACAATCATGTTATATGCAAATAAGAATACATTGGCTTTTCCCTTTTGGGTTTGTGTCACCTGATCTTCAGTTGTTTTATTGTTCCAGCTAAGACTTCACACACTGGATTAAACAGGTATTGGCATCCTGGTTTCTGATTAGGGTGGAAATGCACTTAGTTGCTGCCTGTTTAGAATTATGTTGGCTGTGGGTTTGCTGTAATTTTCCTTCATTATTTTGACATGCATTGTGTATTCCTCTATTCTCTATGACTTTTATTATAAATGGATATATTAGACTTTGTGTTATAAATGAATAAATCAGAAATTGGAAAGCAGGGTTAAACTCGTGACGTATGTGAGGATGACAAAGTAGATAAGGAAATAAGGGTAGAAACAATTAGCAGCGAAAGCTGTTTGAAAAGCTTTATGTAAAGTTACTGCTAGAGAATCAACAAATTTATGCATCTATAAAAGGAGCTTAAATAGAGTGACCACTATCCCAACTTGATATTATATGCTTTTATATAAGGACATCATTATCAGCAATATGATATTCTCTTAGACCATCTAAACATTACAGAGCCAATGCTAGTAGATACCTACACATCAGATGTTAAGAGCACAGTGCTGAAGACAACAGATATTTACATGATAGAACATGTAAATTTCTAACTGGTACACAAGTGGAAGATTCACCCCTACATGTTCAACTTATAATGTTTGCAGGTATGACACATGCTCCCCAGAGGAAAAACATTAGCATCAATCTCACCCAACTATGAGTACAGTGAATTACAATACCAGTACCTCTCTAAAATGTGTCCTCTTATTAATTATGTGTCCCCGTAACTGTTAATTAGGCTATGAACCTTAGGTTAGATTGGCCATGGAACCAAGAGGAAAATATACTACACTTGTTCTACTAAAAAAATACAATAATAACCCTTTTTCTGAGGGGAAGTGGAGCGGAGAATGGGTAAAGAGAGGAAGGGAGGAACATAGAGGAAGTGATGGAGGGGCCACCCTTGGGATATAAAATAAATAAACAGAAACAACAACGAAAATAGTAATAAAATGACACATTGCTATACACACACATCTGGGTCACCAAACCCTCATCATGGAAGCTTCTTACTGTAGTATATGAGGATTAGCAGGAAAACCCGCAGCTGCACATTGGACATAGTGTGAGAGATTTTGAAATTATCAACCCTAAATTGGGACATCTCTATCACACTTCTCCATTCAGGATTCAAGATCTATTTAGAAAAGGGATCAGAAATACCACACTAACCAGAGGTTGTGGATGACTCAAGGAAGTCAGATTTTTCCAAATACAACAGGGCAGATGGACACATGAACTCACAGAGAATATGTAAGCACTACACCTATAGAAGATAAGAGCAAAGAAAATCACAGCACAAAGGAGGGGAAATGGGCACAATGTATCATACATATATAAGACGAAATTTGAAACTTGGAATTGATAGCTACTGAGAGAGAGAGAGAGAACAGAGAGAGAGAAAAATCAAATGTTCTTCAAAACAGTGACACACAGTATATCACTCATTCCCTAGGACAGGCTCCATGCTTAGGAGAAGTTGGACCACACAAATTAAACAATATGTATTTTGTAAAAAAATTTTTCTGAAGAGAAGATAGAACATGAAGTTGAGTGGGTAGGAAGATGTGGGTATTTGGAAAGATATGGGGAAAAGGAAAGAATGTGAGCAAAATAATCTGTACTTCTCAAAGAATAAATAGAAACCTTTTTACAATTATATAACCCTAGATGTTTGCTTCTAAAATAATAATCCCGTTTCATTGCTGCTGAAATTTGAGAGCTTTCCATGTTCCTAAAAATGAAACAACACTAGAGAGTTGACTCAGCCCCAGTAGCTTTTGAAATGCCCTGTAGCATCCAGATATCCCAACCCCACAAAACGACTAGGAAACCAGAATGCCCTGTGGTGTTTTCTTCCCGATTTCACGTGTCCTGCTTTTAATCACACTGAGCACATTAACTGCAGCCTGTATGTACTATGGGATAAAATCCTCTTCTGAGCATGGGTAGCCTGTCAGAGGCTTCATGCTTGTAGATTTTTTTTAAATTTTTTTCTTCACAATTTATTCAATATATATCACCGTTGAAGTCCCCTCCTTGAACTCCTTAAGTCCCACGCTCCCTCCCTCTCCCCCTCATTCCCCTCCCCTAGTCCACTGAAAAGGGGAGTTCTACACTATTGCCATTTGCCCATAGTTTGTGAAGTCTCATTCAGACTGCTTGGATCATCTACCTCTGTGGCCTGCCAACGCAGCATCACCAGGGGCAAATGATCAGAAAGCATTTAACTGAGTTCATGATGGAGACAGCTCCTGCTCCCCTCAGTGAGAGATCCACATGGAGACTGAACTTCCAATTGACCACATCTGAGCAGGGGTCTAGGTCCTTTCCATGCATGGTCCTTCGGTGATGCCACAGTCTCTTCAGGATCCCCTGGGCTCAGATATTTTAGTTTTGTTGGTCTCCTTGTGGAGCTCCTGTCCCTTCCTTGTCACTCTGTTTCCACCCCTCCCTTCCTCCTTAAGACTCTCTGCACTATTCCCAAAGTTTGGCCCTGAGTCTCAGCATCTGCTTAGATCTCCTGTTGGGAGAGTCATTTCAGAGGACCCTCTATAGTAGACTCCCATCCTGTTCCTCTCTCATCACTTCTGGTGTCAATCCTGTTTGCCATTCTGAATGAGATTTAAGCATCCTCCCTAGGGTCCTCCTTAGCACTACCTCAAAATCCAGCTATACCATTCGTAGGCATATATCCAAAAGATGCCCCACCATTCAATAGGATATTTGCTCAACTATGTTCATAGCAGCTTTATTTATAATAGCCAGAAACAAACGAGATGTCCCTCAGTGGAGGAATGGATATATCTACACAATGGACTACTACTCAGTTGTTAAAAAACAAGGAAATCATGAAATTTGCAGGTAAATGGATGGAACTAGAAGAGATCATCCTGAGTGAAGTAACCCAGGAATAGAAAGACAGGTATGGTATACACTCACTAATACATAGATATTAGCCATATATAATAGGACAGCCATTTACAGATATAAAGAAGCTTGTAGAAAGTTTATTCTCCTTACTCCAGTAGAAATCAGTTGTTAATAACTGTTCATAAAAGGGTTTTACTTAATAAGTTCCCCCCATCAAAGATGGTAAAATGGAGAACTTGATCTTCTGCAGACTTCATTCATACAGTTGTAGCTGCTGTGAATTAATGAGAGCAATTGCCCTGTCATGACCAATACACTGCCTCTACACACATGTCCTATACAGTGACTCTGGACAGATGTTTACTACCTCTGGTTCTGACACTCATTCAAGCACCTCTTCTGTGATGGTCCCTGAGCCTTGTTTGGAGATGTTATGATACAGATTGAGAGCTTAACAATATGAAGTTTTTATATTCTTTATGTTTACCTGTTTTTAGTGTCTGTGGGATCACTATACAGTGCATAAATTTGGTTTTTGATAAAGATGATAGTTGAGAGATACACCATTCTACATGTATGAAGAAAAGTACCGAGAGGGAAGTTCATTATCAAAAACAATGAGTAGAATAATAGTGTTATGTTTTTCCCTAGGACCTATAATATAGCCATACATAGAGTTTTGGCCAATTGAATGGAACCAGAGATGAGTGAAGTCTTGGAGAGTTGACTATAAATCTCATCAAAACGTTTCTCACATAAAATTCATGCCACTAATATAGCAGTTGGCATACCATGTCCATTTAGTCAGTATAAAAACGTAAATGGTTTGTCTTTCTGAATTAGTATTGATTATCTTATCCACGGTCGTCCTTCTTGCTTAGCTTCTTTAGGTGTACATATTTTAGTATGTTTATACTATATTATCTGTCTAATATCCACTTATAAGTGAGTATATAGCATGTGTGTCTTTCTGCTTCTAGGAGCGTGGGATTGGGAGGCAATGAGAGACTATACTACAGCTGGGATACAAAGATGAATACACTGTAATTAATATAAAAAATAAAAATTAAAACAACTTAGGGGTTAATAGATGGGTAAGGATGTTAATGAATTTTCTCTACATGAAATGAAACTTCATTTCCAATGGAAGCTACCACCTAGGGAAGAAAATTCCACTTTGGTAGTACCGACCTAAATTCCTCATGGCCTGTGACCCATGTACATAGTGTCAGCCACTGTAATAGAAGCCTAAAGATCCAAGGTAGATTTGAGACTCAGTATTATATAAAACCAAGGTGAAGAACAATGGGGAAAATACTTTCTGTTCCTATATGCTCCACACAAACATGTATATACTAAAAATATAACACAATATAAGAATATCATTGTTCTGGATTGTTAACCCCAAATTCAACAAAGGCACTACCAAACCTTTGTTCACATGTTACATATTTTAAATATTGCTGCATGATATTAATGAAGGGCTCTAACAGGCCCAGTCTTGGCAAACCTATTACTGGCAGGCCTTGCCCTTACCCCTTTCCTTTCCCTTGTAAACCACAGATTGTATCTCCAAAACTAGCCACCAAAGTTTAGCTTATTCCTATGTTTACCTATCAAGGTCAAATTACCAAAGTTTTGAAGTCCAGCAAACAATATGCCACTTTAGCTCACCTAATTAACATGTCCAAACAAAACATACCACTGCATTTGTGCTAATTAAATGAAAATGGCCTCATAGGCTCATAGGAATTGTCACTCTTCAGAGGCATGGCCTTGCTGGAGTAACTTTGATTTTGTTGGAGGAAAGGGGCTACTGGACTCTAGATTCCAAGTTTCAGATGCTCAAGGGAGGCCCAGCGTGTCATTCTTTCCTTGCTGCTTTCAGATCACGGTATAGAATCCTTAGCTAATTCTCCAGCATCATGTCTCTCTTCATGCTAGCATGTTTCCTGTCGTGATCATAGTGGACTAAACTTCTGAACTGTAAGACAGCCCCAATTAAAATGTTTTCCTCTATAAAAATTTTCATGGTTATATTGTCACTTAATAACAGTGGAAACCCTATCTAAGATGGTATCCTAGCCAATTCTAACAGAGCCTTCCCCTCTTCCCTCTTAAAAATCACACATGCAAGGTCATTTGATGCTGTTGT
>REGO01000331.1:1353587-1375622 GCA_010120015.1 Rhombomys opimus | reverse complement strand
TTTTAGCCTTTCTGAATATGAATACAGTCAAGATGGACAGAAAAAGAAAAAAAGGAAAAGGTTAATCAAGGGAGTAACTATATGCAAATGGTAAAATATTTCTGTTGAAATTCAACAGGCCATAAAGATCCAAAATTATCTCTGCATCACAGCGCATTGTGCACTTTTCCCCCTTGAAATAAGTACACTGAAGGTGAATGAGATATGTGTCCCTGTGATTTGCGTCATATCTAGGGTTATATGCTTGAAGGTGAACAGTAAGTAGGGCTTGTATTACTATGAGAAACAGAACTATGTCAGAGTTAAAAGTGCTGTGTCTTCTTTAGGCCTATTGAGCTAAACATTTAGACAATTAAAAACCATATTAACAAACCACGCAGTGCCCTACAGAACCCTTAAGATAGCTAGAAAGGCAATGAGAGTAGCTGGAAACAATGGGCTATTGTTTTACTTACTATCTTTTATTCATTTGTGCAGCACAACTGAATCCATCCAGTGAACATCATGGCAGATGTCAGGATAAGGAAAGAGTCACAGACAGAATGAGGTAGTATATAGATATCTAATTAAACAGAATCATGTCTCTCACACATGCTGATCTATTCTACTTGAACACTTAATCCTAGTTATGTCTTGAGACTTCTTTTTATCCTATTAAAATCTCCTACAGTTTTTCTTGTTTCTTCTATAGATTATCAAGCTCAGTGACAATTTCTACTCTTTGAAACTGTCTAGCCTGAAAATTTTCTATCCATATAATGCTTCTTCTACATGACTTATTTAGTTGAAAACCTTCAGGAAAAAGAAATAGAAATTAATGGATTAGAAGAAGGTACCCTTCATATGTGAAAATCACAATTTCTGGCTATTCAAAATTAATGGAATAGTATCTCAGTGTAGGAGTTAAATTTCATTCTTATGAGTATTTGAAAACTTTCACATGGAAGGATCAAACTCTGGACAAACTTTTGTTTGCGTACTAGATTTAAATGGATAGATCTTTTTGTTTATGAGACTGCACTTCTTGGCATAACAGTCAAAATATTCACCTTTCTAAATAGTTCAAATGGCCATGGCAAGGAATGGTTTACTTGGTGTCAATAAGTACTGTGCAGCCTATAGAAAACTGTTATCAACGGATGTTATTACTTAGCTACCTGGTAAACTGATCAACCAGATGGAAATATGGGTATACTTTTGGGTTTTTTTTGTTTGTTTGTTTGTTGTTGTTTTTCAGTTGTGATTCTTTCTTTTTTAATTAAATTTTTATTATTTTTTAATATTAGTTACAGTTTATTAACTTTGTATTCCAGCTGTATCCTGCTCCCTCATTTCCTCCCAACTCCACCCTTCCTCCCTCATCTTCTCCCTACCCCTTTCCATGTCCACTGATGGGGGAGGTCTTCCTCCCTTTTCATCTGACCCTAGCTTATCAGGTATCTTCAGGTCTGGCTGCAAAGTCCTCCTCTGTGGCCTAGCAGAGCTGCTCCTCCCTCAGGTGGGGGAGGAGGTCAAAGAGACAGCCATTGATTTCATATTAGAAATAGTTCCTTCTCCCTTACTAGGGAGCCCAGTTGGATACTGAGCTAACATGAGCTACATCTGAGCAGGGATTCTAGGTTATATCCATACATGGTCCTTGGTTGTAGATACAGTCTCACAAAAGACCCCTGTGCCCAGATTTATTTGGTCCTTGTGGTTCAGGTCATTCTAAGTCCAAGTAGATCAAAGATCTCAACATAAAACCAGATACACTAAATCAGTTAGGAGAAAAAGTAGGAAAGAGCCTAGAACCCTAGGAGACAACTTCCTGAACAGAAAACCAACAGCACAGGCTCTAAGAGCAACAATCATTAAATAGGACCTCATGAAACTGAAAAGCTTCTTTAAAGCAAAAGACACTGTTGTCAAAACAAAATGACAGCCTACAGACTGAGAAAGGATCTTCACCAACCCTACATCTGACAGAGGGCTGCTATCCAGAATATATAACAAACTAAAGAAGTTAAAAAGCAATAAATCAAGCAATCCAATAAAAAAAATGGGGTACGGAGCTAAACAGAGAATTCTCTGTAGAGGAATATAGAATCACATAGAAACACTTACAAAGAGATGCTCATAGTCCGTAACCATCAGAGAGATGCAAATCAAAACAACCCTGAGATTCCACCTTACACCCATCAGAATGGCTAATATTAAAAACTCAAGTGACAACACATGCTGGAGAGGTTGTGGAGAAAGGGGAACCCTCTTCCATGGCTGGTGGGAATGTGAACTTGTACAACCACTCTGGAAAGCAATCTGGCGCTTTCTCAGACAATTAGAAATAGCACTTCCTCAAGATCCAGCTGTACCACTCCTAGGCACGTATATATCCAAAAGATGCTCAAGTACACAACAAGGACATTTACTAAACCATGTTTGTAGCAGCTTTATTTGTAATACCCAGAATCTGGAAACAACCCAGATGCCCATCAACAGAGTAATGGATACTTTTATAAATGTTGCAATGAGTTATGGTTACAAGAAATAATTTTCTGAAATGATGTAAAGCTAACCATCCTGGAGGCAATCTACAAGTACCTTGTAAAATGTCACAAAAACATGTTTCATGCTCACCATCTCTGCTTGTACCATCAGCTTTCATAAAGTATATATCATATGGCTATCAAAGTGCTTTTTAAACATCTGTTCTTCTGCTTGCTTAATGCTGATGCAGTATCTACTTTGTGAAAAGAAACTTTTAGTAAAGTTTGCTAGTTACAGTCAGAAATCCCCATTTTGATTAAACACTGAGAATAATGGGCTGTTGCAGTGACATGCCAGCCCAAAGCTAAAAAAGAACGACAGAGGGCTTTTGTTACCACCTGAGACACCTAGGGGAGTTAACAGTTGACAGGAACAGGACAGAAAGGATATAGAACTCTGATCTAGAGAAAAGGGTAAGGAAATGTATTTTCTTCCTTGACATGTTACTGAGTCACTATGGAACTGAGATGGCCTTTGTGATTTTCAAAATAATTTGAACCCTGAACACTCCTGCAAAACGCAGAACAGATATGTCAGACGTAACTGTGGCAAGAGTAAGGCATATCTTTATACTTACTGAGTGGATGGAATCATGAAACCTTTACCATGACAAAAAGCATTACTTCCTTCTGCCTGATGACCTGCATGACCTTGGGAAGAATCTGTTAGTATATATGGGAGGCAGTAAGTCGAAGGAAGACAACACTCAGGTGTAGCAGCCTTCTGGTGTTGTAGTCCACACTTCGGAAGGACTTCTCCAAGATGCAGCTCTCCTTGACTCAACCATGCTTCAGTAAGTAACATTTTATCCATACTGCGTTTTAATAATATGTTCTTTCATGGTGATAGTTTGGATGGAAAAGATTCTTTGTTCTTATTGATTGGCACTGTAGTATTTGGAAAACTATTGCTTTCTGTGACTCACCAAAATACAAGACAACATTGAGCTGAGAATTAATACTTTGTCAGGAGTTGCTGAATCAATCTTGAGGCCAATGGTTTCCTAAGGGAATTTCCATGAAAAAGTTGACATAGGAGAAAGAATGGAACGTTTTTACATGTTTCTAATGCATGCATACTTGTAACCATCTTTCAGACACAGGACATCATGCAGGACAAAAATCAAGACAATAAAAAATGACCTTGTTAATGGAGCTGAGAAGTTGAACTTTATTGAGAACATAGGATTCAATAGTTTATTTATGTCAGTCACAGAAACCACAAGTGATACTATGGGGCATGAGGACTTGAATAATTCTTTGCTCACATAAATGCACCTGAGGAAGAGCTAGGTTCTGGAACCTTAGGTAGACACTGACAGTAGAGTTGTGACTTTACCAATTTGGTGTAGGGAATAAATAATAAAAAGAAAAGAAGGCCCATTTTAGCAAGTCAGCTTAAGTTTCAACTGACATTTGCAAGAAATATTAATTAATGAACTAATTAACATTTACTTAATGTAGTAAAAATAAACATAATTCCCAATTCTATAAAATACACAAAGTGGCTTGAGGACTGTCTCAGGATTAATCTCAGCTAAAGATGTTTACAAATTTAGATGCTTTGCTAAGGCAAAGCCAAGCTGAAGAAATCCTCCTACTTCTCAATCTGTGGAAGGGAGAGATAGCACTAGTCACCTATGTTCTCTCACTGGACAAAATGATTAAAATGCTGTATCTACAGAACAACTATTGTAGCCCAGGAAACTCAGGACAAACAGTGCGTTCAACACAGTATCACTAATGAAACTTCATTTGAATTAGGTCATTTCAGTGTCATTTCTCTTTATAGCTGGGACATTCCTTCTGCTGGCAGTGTCAAACGTGCTCCTTTGGGAGCCTGTGACCTCCTCACCACAATACGGGGTGTCCACTGGAAGCCTGTACGAGCGTGTGGTTAAATGGTCACACATCACCCATGACCTTGCTTCGAAAGTATTCATTGAGTTTGTAAGTACCTATATCCCAACACCGTTTCTCCTGCCCCGACCTCCCGCCTCCTCCAACTGCTACCTATCCAGTCCTCTTCCACTTTCCTTCAGAAAAGAGCAGGGATAGCAAACAACACGGCATATCAAGTTGCAATAACATTAAGGCTGGACAGGGCAGCTCAATAGGAGGACAAGTCCCAAAAGCAAACAAAAGCAACATAAATAGTCCTTATACCTTCTGTTAGGAATTCCACAACACCAAGCTACACAACTATGACATATATACAGAGGCCCTGCTGGCTCCCTGATTGTCCATCTGTATTATTGAGTTCCTGTGAGTCCAGGTTTGTTGAGTCTTTGGAGTTTCTTGTGGTGTCTTAAAAATGGTTTCCATTCTGAAAGAGCAATCATCAAACCCTACTCAAAAGCAGAACCCATCATGAAACAAATTTCAAATGCAATGATTTCATCAGTGAAAAGTAGACACTGTAACATATAGCAAGGACATTGGGAAGTCTCATGAAAAAATAGATATGTAAAGAAAGAAGTAGATGCTCAATTTTTATTAATGAACTTTTTCAAAGCAGCATTTTTCATATGAAGTCCAAAAGGAATTGATTGGGTGCACTGTGAAATCCTGTCTTTTGTGACGGGGTTCTGTCTATACGGCCAATTTGACTTACCACTATGGAGACTTTGCACCCATTTTAGAGGAATTACCTTGTAATTAATTGTGTGAATAGAGTAAAACTAAACGATGGAAAACAATGTTAAGAGAAAAGCTGCTCAGAAACACACAAATGATGAGGATTTAATTGATTTTAATTTCTCAGAAAGGAGGAGTTTCTTTTTTTTTTTTTTCTCTATTCCTCTAGTTAAACTTGATTGGGTTAGGACCAATCAATAAGGGAAAAAAAAACTTCAGTGTGAAATTGAAAATACGGAGCATAAATCTTTAGACTTACAATGAATAAATATTTCCCTTGCCATTCTTACCCACCAGTGTTTCTTTTGCTACATATTCTACATTGAAAAATCTTTTCTCTGTACATTATTTCTAGAAATCCACTACACTTCTACAAATTTACTGCTTGCCAGCATTAAAAATATGCATTTTAAATAACACATTTCTTCAGTAAATACAACCTTCTATTGACTAATGTTTAACTACTAAATAATTATTTTAAACCCTTCAAGAAGAGGGACAGAAGAAGGGCAGGATTGGGAGGGGGCTACAGTTTGGATACAAACTGAATACACTGTAATAAATTTAAAAATAAATTGAAATAAAATAACATAAAACCTTTCTTTATTCATTGGTAAATATTTCTTTAGAACACACCTAGATTTTTAATGATTTCTTTTGATACCATAAATAGGACTGTGTACTTAAGAGTAATTATTTAATTTTACAGTGCCTATTTAAAGGAAATAGAACTGTGTGCCAAGGGGACGAGATATTTTTAACTATGAGAGAGAAAATGGGCATTGTATCATAGCATTAACCTGAAACTTAAAAGCAGCTGTACTTATACCCTCAATTAAAAAAAATTATTTTCGTGCTTCACTTCTAAACAATACCATTTAGAAAGGAGAAAGCAAGAGTATAGGGAAGAAAGGAAGAGCACTGCAAGGTAGAAATTTTTATTGTTTTTACAATGGGCAGAAAATGTAAGTAGACAGTCTTCACTTCATTTCTTGTTTAAATTGCTATGTATTTATCATTTGCTGAAAGAATTTACATTTACAAATTTCATTACTGATGTGGTCATAAATGTATTTATTCAATAGTTATCCCCAGTAAATGAGAAGTTTCCGTTTTTTTTCCAGGATATGAAGTATGGTAGAACTTGGAACCAGTACCCGATGTTTAGCCCTTGCCACACTGCCTCAATCCCTACTCCGGAAAACAGTGAGCAAGTCCACCAGACAAAAGTAAGTTTCCCTCACGGCTTTCACAAAAACCGCTGAAGTAACACCAAGCATACTTGTTCTGTGTTAGCTCTCTGCCGCCACAGCAGGTGTGGTGATCTCAGATACAAGAAAAGGGAAGAAGAAGAAACAGGCGATCATGTTTTCTGGGTTGATAATTTCACACTAAGACAAATGATTGCTTCATATTACAGTAGACTACTAAATTGACCATTCAGAGCTCCAGGGTTTAGCAGTCAGTTTCCTGGGAGATCATCATTAATATATTCCGGGATGCTTTAATGTGACTTGGATATTCCTGGCTAAATATACATTTATGTGAGGAAGAGTTGCAGATACAGTAGTGTTTATGGAAGAATACTAAACTCCCTTCTGGAAGCATACTACTAAATAATTAACGATTCATTTTTTTTTTTTTACATGAAAGACAGGGACATACTTTTGTTTCTTCATTATTTATGAGAACCTCCATAGCTACTTAGCTTTCTCTTGTATCTCAAGTGAAAATAAGCTGAAAAATAGTTTCCTCTACATAAAATACATTACTCTTGATGATAACTCTTGTGATATGAATAGGATTGCGTATCTTGGCACCTAGAGTATATAACTGTTGTAACATCTTCTTTCTCAGTCTCTGATATAAACAACTGAGTATGATTAACCTTAAAGGTCTTGTGTGTGCAAATCTCACACGTATGATATATTTCCCCTTCATGTTCATTCCTAATACCAGAAACCTACACACAAACTCTTCTCATGAATAAATCATGAGTATAATAATGAAAATTAAATGAAAAAGATGTGTAGGAAGAGGTGAGCATTTGCTCAGATTTACTTATCAAGGCCCTCAAGTAGCAGTCCATTGACATTGATTCATTTAATCCTCAAAACAGTTCTCTTAAACATGTCATTGATAAGACCATAAAGAACTGAGGCTTCAAAAGCTTTTCTAGACATTGACTTACATGACTACTAAGTAGAATAATAAACTGAAATTCATTCAACTTAATACTTCAATCCTAATCCCTAAATTGCAAAGTTTCAGGCAACGGATTTTGATATTACCATTTGGGCAGCATTTTTTATTCACATGATTTACATGTATCCTGTAAAATTTCCATCAGATTCCCTTAGTACTTCAATTTTATTTTATTACCAGGACAGTAGTTAACAGACATGGAAGCAAAAGTTTTCAATCAGATGTGGTAATCATATATTTTCTGGTAATGGGAACACACTTATATGGTCAAAATCGCATGTTGGATTTAAAAAGGCAACACTGATTTATTTTTCTTCAGAACCAGACCAAAAAATGACTTCTATGCTAGAGTCAAGGGGAAGAAGTCCATCATGATTCTAAATGTCTTCTTTTTTCATTGTACTTCTATTTTAATATTATATAATAATACAGAGAGTGGAAGTGTATATGTGAATGAGCAATAGGACCATTAGTGTGAAAATAATTTAGGCCTCTAATCTCTGACAGTATTGACATCTATTTTACCTCAATAAAATCTCATAGGTACATATAGTGCTCAATCAAAACTTGGTTACTCATAGACAAGAAAACTATTCAAGTGTGACAATCACACGGACTAAAGACAGTAACAATGTACAGTGAGAACAAAATATGATCAGTTTGATATTTAAAAAAAATACATTGTTAAGCATAACTACTTTTACTTGAGCAAATTGTGATTCTGTGACAGAATATTATTTCTGTGTTGATATTGTGTACTACAAGTGTTTTCTATATTCCTATTCATAACAAATCAATACTGTAGCTCACAAACCCTCATTCAGCTACCACATATATCAACTTAGCTGTATTTCACATATATTGGTGTTTAGTTAATATAAGATGTTCTTCTTGATTGTTAGTCACAAGACCTTCTGAAAGCCGCTATCAGTGTCTTATTAGCCTGGGAAGAGCCTCTGAAGCTCATGGTGCCTGCAGTGGCTGCTCTTCCAGGTGTGTCTGATACTCTGCTGTCAAGGACAAAAGAGTTGGAAGAAAGAATTCTAGGACTGCAGGAGGGACTGTCCACCATACTCAGCAGGGTAAGCCCAGTCAGTCTTCACATTCCTTTCCCCATCTCCTGCATGAACAAGGTAATTTGTTTAATGAGAAGTGAATTTTTCAATACTTCATTTCTGAGGTTGAAACATATATATATATATTCTATTCATTCATAGCCTTGCCAGCAAGGAGCTTCTGTTTGTAAATTTTACCTTCTTCACATTCTTTACTAAAAATCCCACACCAATACTCTCAATAGAAAGTAGATGTATCTCATAGTGACTCAAAAAGCAGCTTTCACAGGTGCGATGGATCTTCCTGACTAACTCAGAAGATCTGGTATCATTCTTGGAATTCCTAAACCTTAACACACTTAAGAAATGGCTAATATACCCAAAGGTTTGGAAGAACAAGTTATATGGAGAACTGCTTGAGTTTAAATATAGAAAAATAAAATAACATTCTCCTAAAACTTTAAGTATGAATGATGCCTTAGGAATGTGCTGAGAAAATACTAGAACTATTTATTGTCCTTTGCTCAAATACACAAATACTGTTAAACATTTTCCAGATTCTCAATCACTCAGGCTACTCCAGGATGAATATTCCTCTTTCCAGAAAAAAGACTCATCAGAAAATATGTATTCTTATATCATGTTTACTTTTAGAGGCTTAATGCCTTTGAAATACCTTGGTCCATATGCATGGCAAACCATCTGTATACTAATAATTTTTCTATCTACTACAATTTAAACTTTACCAGTTTTAGAGAATGAAGCAAATGAAATGGCTTAGTCTACAAATGCCTTCCTTTACATCAAGGAATTTGATCTCAGAATCCATACTAAAAATAAAGCGTTATAGTGCATATTCCTTTCTATCCAAGCATTATCTGCAAATAGTGATACTTTGACTTCTTACTTTCCAATTTGTATCCAGCATTAGGAAGACAGAGATCATTGCAGAGTCTGTGATAAATAAAAGAATCTGTTTCAAGCAAATAAATATAGAGAAAGATAAAAGCCAGCAGTGGCAGTTTAAACAATGTTGACCTCTGATCTCCTAATGCATATGCATGCATTTGTTCGCATGTGCTCTTCACACACATACATACTTACACACTCATATGGAAGAAGCTAATATGACCAAGTAATATTAATAAGGAAAATTATCCCTTTCTTTTCCATGTTTAGGTTCAGCCTGGAGATGTTGAAAGGGACTACGCTTTCTGGTCAGGATGGTCAGATTTGCAGTCATCTGATGAAGCCAATCGTTTTTCTGCTCTTCGTACCCTGTACCGCTGCGTGCGCAGGGATACACATAAGGTTGACAATTTTATCAAGGTCTTGAAGTGCAGAGATGTTCATAACAACAACTGCTGAGTGAACATCCATGTCCTCTGTCACTGAGATTGTTCTTTATGATCCGGTCCTTCAAGGCTCCCACTGAATCCCTACCTCTTTGGTGCAATTCTGGGTTCAGTGGTTATCTTATTAAAAAATAAAATGATCCTCTGGAAATGTTAAATTCAAAATGAACTCTTGTCATTATGTCATGGGTATTTCATACAGAATTTAGTAATGGTATTGGCACATTCATATCAAATATTCTCCAGAAATAAGTTTAGTTTACAAAGTTCGAGGGAGTGAGTGAAGATGACTGAACGTATTAGAATCTAAGCAAGAGTTTCCTAGTAATCAGCAGATCCATTTTTCCAAGGAGATGGAAGTCTGGGGATAGAATAAGAACACAAATAATAGAAAATGAGCACTTTCATAAAGTCTCACCACAGACAGTACAATTGCTATACAATTGGACTATCCTTAAACACAGCACAAACTCTGTGTCTTTTTGTCTCTTTTACACACACACACACACACACACACACACACACACACATATACATGCACACGTGCATGGATACACAGTTATACATGGACACAAGTACACATCCATGCATATATATACACAGAAACACACATGCACAAATTACAACATTTATTCCTTTGCTTTACTACTTCTAAGCATTACATGCATATATATAATCATAAACATTACCTGCTTATAACAAATAACTTATAATGATATTTGATACTGGTACGTATGTTTTCAACCTCGAACATTTAATATTAGACAGCCAATTAGAGTGTCTTTCCTTTGGGGACTATTATTTATCTGACCCTGAGCATTTCCTAATAGTCAGTAGTTCTTTGTGTAGAGTTGATACTTTTTTAGATACTCTGTACAGTGCTAGGATGCATGCATAAGGTATCTACAATATTTTCTAATAAATAGTCTGTCTTGAGCCTCCATATTTTCATCTTAGAAAGATCCTGTATATTTTATGGCTCTGTATTAGTACTGGTCTAACAATACCTTAACTCCCTATTCGCAAGCTGTAATTATTAATATCACAAATCAGGGAAGGCAAATTTCATCCATTGTTTTGCTATTTCTGCCTTTTCTCTCTTCTAAAGACCAATGCTTGTGCCAGAATGACTTCCCAAGTGGTTGTACAAGTATACATTCCCACCAGCAATGTAGGAGGGTTCCCTTTTCTCCACATCCTATCCAGCATGTGTTGTCAGATGAGTTTTTGATCTTGAGACTCATAGCCAAACTTTGGGCAGAGCACAGGTAAACTTATGGAAGAAGGGGGAGACAAAAAGACCTGGAGGGGACAGGAGCTCCAAAAGTAGTCAACAGAGCCATAAAACTGAGCCGTTGGGCCCTGCAGAGACTGATACCACAGTCAAGGACAATGCACTGAGAGGACTTAAAACCTTGACTCAGATGTTGCCCATAGACTCAGTCTCTAAGTGGGTTCCCTAATAAAGTGAACAGGGGCTTTCTCTGGCATGAACTCAGTGAGAGGCTCTCTGATCCTCACCCTCCCCAAGGGGTGCAACCTTTTCAGGCTCCAGAGAAAGACAATGCAACCAGTTCTGATGAGACTAGGATCAAATAGTAGGTGGGGAAGATCTCACCTATCATTGGACTAGGGGAGGGGCATAAGGTGAGAAGGGGAAGGGGGCCGGTTTGGGAGGAGATAAAGGAGGAGGACACAGCTGGGTACAAATTGAATAGATCGTAATAAATTATAATATTAAAAAAGGAAAACTTAAATAAAACAATAAAAAAGATAAAAACCACAAAGGATGACACATGCTGGAGAGGTTGTGGAGAAAGGGGAACCCTTCTCCATTGCTGGTGGGAATGTAAACTTATACAAACACTTTGAAAATAAATCTTTTTCTTTCTCAGAAAATTAGGAATAGTGCTTCCTCAAGATCCAGCTATACCACACCTGGGTATATATCCAAAAGATGCTCAACCATACAATAAGAACATTTACTCAACTATGTTTATAGCAGTGTTATTCATAATAACCAGAATCTGGAAGCAACCTAGAAGCCCCTCAACTGAAAAATGGATATAGAAACTGTAGTACATTTACACAATGGAATACTACTCAGCAATTAAAAACACAGAAATCACGAAATTTGCAGGCAAATGGTGGGAACTAGAAAAGAACATCCTGAGAAAAGTAACCCAGAAGCAGAAAGACACACATGGTATGTACTCACTTGTAAGTAGATATTAGCCATATAATATAGGATAAACATACTAATCTACAGTCCTAAAGAAGCTAAACAACAAGGAGAATTCTAGAGAAGAAGCAAATCCTCCTTTAGAAAGGCAAACAGAATAGACATTGGAGGTAGGAGAAGACAGGGAACAGGACAGTAGCCTTCCACAGGGGGCCTCTGAAAGACTCTACCCATCAGGGTATTGATACAGATGCTAAGACTCATAGCCAAACTTTGGGAAGAGTGCAGGGAATTTTATGAAAGAAGGGGGAGATAGTAAGACCTGGAGGGGACAGGAGCTCCACAAAGAGAGCAACTAAACCAAAAAATCTGGGCACAGGGGTCTTTTCTGAGACTGATACTCCAACCAAGAACTATTCATGGAGATAACCCAGAACTCATGCTCAGAGTTAGCCCATGGCAGCTCAGTGTCCAAGTGGGTTCCCTAGTAAGGGAAGAAGGTCCTGTCTCTGACTTGGAATCAGTGGCCGGCTCTTTAATCACATCCTCTTGAGGGGGCAGCATCCTTGCCAGGCCATAGAAGAAGACAATGCAGCCAGTCCGGATGAGACCTGATAGGCTAGGGTCAGATGAAAGGGGAGGAGAGCCTTCACCATAGTGGACTTGGAGAGGGGCAAGGGAGGAGATGAGAGAGGAAAGGTGGGGTTGGGAGGAAAAAAGGAAGGACTTACAGCTGGGATACAAAGTGAATAAACTTGAATTAATATAAAAAAATTAAAAAAAATCCTGCCGTGAAGTATTCTGTTATATCACTTTACCTTTATATTGTGTGTTAAATGACATTTCCTTCAGGAGAAATATCTACCTAACACTCCATCTCTTCCTTCAACTCATATTATTTCTGCCTTCTCTTTAACAGTGGGCTATCAGGCATGGAAGGGGTAAGGTTATAGTCAACAATGCTCCTCTAACTTTAATTGGGCTATTAAGCTCTTTTTATTTGTCATGTGTTCAGAGTGTGAATGGTGTTTTGTGGTATTTTTTCTATATAAAATAGTAATGAGAAACAACTGAAAATAAGAAACCACAGTATCACCACCAGTAAAAATATAAATTGTTCAAATGTATAATGGCTGCAATACTAACCTAATCTCATGAATAAAAATGTTGATGAGCACCTTTATTTCCACATCATATTCATTTCTTAAGGCAATAGCAATTGTGTTTTTAAATCTAGGCCTGTGACTATCTTGTTCACAGGTTTATCTAAACTTCCCAAAACAGCTGTGAATTTCCATGTGTGGAGCTACCATTAAGCCTATTAAGAAATCAGATTTCAAGTTCTGATTGACTTGTTTTATTTTATATGTTTTTGTATGCATATATCACAGACTTATCTGTAAAACAAATATATGCTTCATGCCTGAGGCGGTCAGAGGAATGGTAATTATGGATGGCTGGAAGCCACCATATTGTTTCAAGGAAAGGAACCTGGATACTCTGTACAACAAGTGAACTTTCTGCTTGAGCTGTCTTTCATCAAATCCATCCCCATTCTTCAGTATTTGGAGACTTTGCAAAAGAGGAGGCAGAAACACTGTAGGAGAGGGTGGCAATCAAAGACACCAAAAAACAAGGCCTTTAAGACAGAACACAGCTCATGTGCATATTAACTCACAGAGATTCACATGGCAGCTTGCACAGGGCTAAGCCAGGTGGGATCCCAGGACTAAGAGGGGAAGTAGACACAAGCTCCCATTCCTAATCCAGAAACTATTTTTCAATTGATATCAGCATGTAAAGGTAAATTAGTTTTCTCCAGTGAGAACCCAGCTTCTCACTGGATTTACAAACCATATTTAAGGCAGGCCAAATGGCCAACAGGAGATAGACAACACAAAATGACTCAATTGGGTTTGGGGAGGGGGTTAACCTCATAATGCTTTGTTTAGGCTTTTCTCTTTTGTTACTCATTTTTCTTAATGTTAGAGAGAAAAAATGCTGTGGATTTGTATGATTGTGGAGAAAAGGAAGATCTGGGAAGACTTGGAGGAGGAAAAACAATAATAGTACAAAATATTTAAAAAATATTTTTAATAAAATATAATTATTTTAAAATTTATTTTATTCTTCACTCATTTTATGACATTTTGATTGCCCCTTCCCTCATAAAACTTGAAGAATTCACAATTAACTATGGACTTTCAGTGATAATTCTCCCCAGCAATTTGTAGTATCTTTCAGTGATTCAAGAGCCAGAACACAGGTAGTGAACACTTCATTCTGTCTCTTAGACTTATTTCTCCAAGTACTATAGCCAAAGTATGTAACATCTTAAGCAATAGAGTCTAAACATCCAGTTCTGGAAGACAGCAAGCAGCAATTGCAATAGTCTTTTATTGTTTTGGGAGCCTTAGGGCAGTGGTAGTCAAGCTGTGGTTTAAGATCCCTGTGGAAATCAAACCACCCTTTTGCAGAGGTCATGAATCAGATATCCTGCTATCAGGTATTTACATTACAATACATAACAGTAGTAAAACTACAGTTGTGAAGTAGCAATGAAAATAGCTTTATAGTTGGGGTGGCCACAACCTGGGTAACTCTATTAAAGGGTCACAGCATTAGGAAGTTTGAGAAGCACTGTACTGCAAAGTAAATCTTTTATTTTACAATGTCTAGTTAAAATAAATTAGAGTGCCAGTCTGACTGTATATTTATAACTATGGTCATGCATGAACTATTGTATAGCACTCACCTCAAATCTTAAAAAAAATATTGCTTAAACTGTCAGTGATTTTAGAATGTGTGTGTGTGTGTGTTTTGTGTTTTTGTATGTGTGTGCTTTATTTCCAAAATTTATCATTGAGAAAGAGCTAAAAATAAGAGAATAAGGAAGAGTATTGGAAGACAGAAAATTTGATTGATTATCTAAAGGGAAGAAAATGTAGGCATGCAGTGTTTGCTTAATTTCTCTTTAGATATTATATGTTTAAAATTACATCTACAAAATGCATTGCTAATGTAGTCATATATCTATTCATTCAATATTTCACTCTAAGAAACCAAATCTCTTCAATCTGTCCAGCCTTTGAAGCATGATAAAGTAAGTTTGGCACAAACTCTGATGATAACTACCTGCCACACTGACTCCATCCCTAGCCCTGAAAACAGAAAGCAAGACCATCAGACAAAGGTATGTTTCCTCCCCTGCGTCTATAAAAACAACTGAAGTAATAGTCTCAGCTAGCTGTGCTGAGAACATAGCAGGTTAGGTACTCTCAGATACAAGAGAAGGGAAGAAGAAGCAATAGACAGAGACAGTCACATAATACAGCTGATAATTTATACTCTAAAACAAATGATTGGTCACACGATAACAAGTTCATATATTTTCAATGCAACAGAGCATGTTTTACCAGGATAATATTACTTGCAATGCTTTTATCTGAATTGGACACTACTGGTTGAGCAGACTAATATGCATGTCAAGAATTGAAGATACAGTAGTATATATGTTATAATACTAAACATCCTTCCTCTCACTGCTTATTACTCATTCTCTTATTTCTTTTTATTATTCAAGACTCTCTTGGTCCTTTTTTCTAATAGTTTGTGAAGTCCTTCACGACTCTTCTGCTTTGTTTTATATCTCAAGTGAAAAATGGATGAAAGGAGAGCTCTCTATATTCATCTTGTTCCTGATGATAACTTGTGCTATGATGAGGATTGTATATCACATCATCTATAAAGTAAAATTCTTGTGCTCTCTTCACTGTCTCTGTCTCTGTCTCTGTCATAAACAATATAAATATGATTTACACGAAAGTTCTTATGTATGTACTTCTTACACATATAATCTAATTCTCCTTCATGTTTATTACAAGAAGCAGTACCCTATACACAAACTATTCACATAAATAAAGTATGATTATAATTATTGCAAATGAAAGACAAAGATATGTAGAAAGAGGTCAGCATTTGCTGAGATCTTCTTATCTAGAATCCTCAAAAAGCAGTCCATTGGCACCAATTCATTTAATCCTCACAAGAGTTCTCTAATACACAGTATTATTAGAACCATAAGGAACTGAGGCTCCAAAAGCTTATATAAAGATTATAACATATGAATTCTAACTAAAATAGGAATCTGAGATTTATTTACCTCAAGCCTTCAATCCTAATCCCTTGGTAGAAAAGATTCAGGCAATAGATTTTGTTATCACCATTTGGCCTGCTTTTTTCTTCACATGCTTTTCATGTTTCTTGAAAAATGTCCATGAGATTTCAATTTCATTATCAAGACAGTAACTAACAGACATGGCAGCAAGCAATATAAAGCAGAGAAGACATTCATATATTTTTCTGACACCATAGACCGGCCAGTTCAAAATTCCATTGTTTATATCATTGATACTAAGATATTGCTTTCCTCCAGTAACTGTCAAAAGTGGGTTGCTGTGATAGAGGCAAGACAAAGAAGTCATCTATACTGAGGACACTGTGATTCTGATGATATTCTTTTTTTCATTGTACCTCCGTTTTGATATTCTACAGAGGTACATAAATCACAAAGGCATATGAGTGAGCAGTTGGTTCATTTGTTTGAAAATACTTTGTGTCAACATCCATAGACTTTGCTGAAATCTATTTTATCTTAGTAAAATCTTGTGGATACTTAGTGTTTCTAAGCAATACTTGGCTTCCATGGACAATAGAAGCAATCAAATAGATCAGTCTCACCTGGAATTCAGATGATAGTAGGCATATTAAAAACAACAACAACAAAAGATCAGTTTGATATTCCGAAGAACATCATTGTTAAGACCTAATTATTTTTATTTGAAAAAAAAAAATGCAATTCTCTGATAGAAAATGGACATTTCCACACTACAAATAATGTATCAAATAGATTTTCTATATGTTTATTAATAATAAATAGATTCTTTTCACAACCTTTGTGCAGCCACCACATGTATCTACCCTGGTATGTTTTACTCATTTTAATTCATAAATATTTAGTTGGAAGACCTTCTGAGAGTGACCATCAGTGCTTTCCTAACCTAGGAAGAACCTCTGAAATACAGTGGCTGCTCTTCCTGATGTATCTGATACCATGCTGTTAAGAACAAAAGAGGGGGAGGAAAGAATTCTAGGACTTCTGGAGAGACTGAAGGCTATACTCAGCAGGGTAAGTCCAGTCACTCCTCATATTACTTTGCTTATTTTATGCACAAAAAGTGTAATTCTATGATTTGAAATGAATTTTCTTATACATTTTCAAGGGTATAATTTAAACATCAAAAGCATTCACAGCCTAGCAAGTAAAGAACCACTGTTTGTAAAACTTATCTTCTTCAAGATTCTTTATGGAAAACACCACATACCAGTATTCTCGTTTGGAATTACCTGTTCCTCATAGTAACTCAAAAAGTAGTTTTCATAGGCAGAATGTATACTCATACCTAACTCAAGACTGCTTTGAACTCCTAAACTTTATCACAATTTTGGAAATGCTCATAATGTCTTAGGAGCTGGGGAATGCATCATATGGAAAATAGATTGAGTTTTAAGATAAAAGAATGTAAGTTTCCTCCCAAAATCCATAATTATGAATGATGTGCTAGGGAATAGGCTGAGAATACACTGGCCTTTTTATTATTATTTAGTCAAATCCATGGATACAATTCAGGACATCTTTCAGTTTCTTGATCGTTCAGTCAACTCTTTAAATAATTTTTTGTATCTAAGGTACAGTAGAAAATATTTATTTCTTGTCTTGAGTTCAGTTTTAGAGTACTTAATATCTTCATGAAACATTGGCCCACATACATAATAAACCCATGATTTCCAAGAAAGTTCTATATGCATAAATTTTCTCTTTAACATAATTTAACATTTGTAAGTTTTCCAGAATGAGCCTAAGGAAACAGACTAGTTATGAATGCCTTCTTTGACAGCATGGGGGTCTAGTTTGATCCCAGAATCCACATAAAAATAAGGATGTGGTGACTGCACCTTATTGTCCAATCATTAGGAAGGTAGGAACACGAAAATTCCTGGTAAGTGTTTGGTAAAATAAGAGAAGATGTCTCAAACTCATAAAATAGAGAAAGTTAGAAGTTTATCTATTGAATTTCAAACAGTATAGGCCTCTGTTTTTGAAAGGCACACACACACACACACACATACATACACACATACATACATATATATGTATGTATATATATATATGCAAATGTATATACATACTCTGACACACATATCCAAGAAGGGAATGAGGACCAGATAGTACTAACAACATAAATAATTACTGTATTTGTATGTTTAAGTTCATCCCTGAGCTGTGGAAAATGATTAATCATTTTTGTCTGATGGTTAGACTTGTAGTCATCTGATGAAGATGCTCTCTATTTTGCTCTTTTTACTCTTTATTGCTGCATGAGCATGGATCCACATGAGGCTGACAATTATTTCAAGGTCTTCGAGTCCTGAGATATTCATCCCAACAACTGCTAAGCACAAATCTATGTCCTTGGTCACTGGGAAGGTCCTTGATGATCCAGACCTCAGAACCTTGATTTAGTATTTTCCTTTTTGGTGCATTTCTAGGCTTGATAGAATTCTGAAAAAAATAAACTTCAGCTCCTTTAAAAAGTGTTGCACCTGCGATTGAAGATGAATGAACGTATTAGACAACCAACAACAAGGAAATCCTAGTAATTGACAGATCTATTCTGCCAAGTGATGGAAGTTTGGTGATAAGTTATTGTTGACCTTTCTGCTCAGATGGAGAAGTGTCTTTGGACTTGGGAGTCCAGGAACCACATAGCTCTTAGAGGAAATTATAGGTCCTAAAGGAGGGTTTCTCCAGCGGAGCTTAGGAATGCAGGTGCCTCAGCCACTTTTTCCCATTGTCTCTTCATTGCTTCTTGGCTTCTTCCAATGAGAAAGTCACACTTGGTAGCAAGTCTCATAAAAGAGATTTATTGGGAGGGACAAAACCAGGGTTTGGAGGGAAGAATCCACAGGTTGCTGCCGCTGTTCCTGGAAGAAGGCAGCATGTAACTAAACAGTAGGCAGGGCATATATAGAATTTTTTAGTGGGTGGAGCTTTCCAGGGCAGAGATTTTTAGGGTGAGGATTGGGGAAGCTCAGGGATTGGTAGGTTTTTCTTGTTCTGGATTGAGGGGATTATTCTTGTAAGGTGGGACCTGGCTGGTAATGACGATTAGCTGTTAAGTAATTCCCTAATGGGTCTTAGGCCACTAGGAAAGTCAGGAAGGGGAGGTGGCTACCCACTTCCCTGCCTTTAGGTTTTATAAAGTTTAGGAAGCACACAAAGTTTACAAAGGAAGTCCCCTGGTGGGAAAGGTTTTCCCTGATGATTGAGTTGGCACAAATATCCAACAGGAGTCATCCTTTTTGGCTACCCCTGAGCAGTATACAGTGTGACCTAATATCGCTGCCTCTGTTCCTTCTTCACCACCATTCATAATGTGTTTTACAAGTACTTATAGACAACAGACAATGAAGGGTGACCAAGATAATATCCTCAGTAATATGAAACAAGCATGTGGTGTACAATGAAGAGAAATAGAGCAAGTCGGACAACGGGAAGGATAGAAAAGAAGGAATGAATAAATGACAAGTTGTGAAGGATAAGGAAATCCACTCTTCTGTGTGTGTGTGTGTATGTGTGTGTGAGAGACTTGTGTGAGTTTACATATTTGTGTGTATATGTCCTTATACATGAACATACACAGGTGTGTATATGCATGTAGAAGTCACTGATGACAGTTGTCTTTCTCTATGGTAGGTCTACTTCAGTTTTTGAGAACAGTTATGAAACTAAAGCCTTCAAACTATCAAGTCCAAATAATCTAACTTTCTTCATGCTTTGCCAACTCTGTGTTGTTACAGATGATAACTTCCTTGCCCAGCATGTTATGTGGGTGCTAGAGATCCAAAATTTGTACTTCATGCCTGTTAGTTCACAAAATGGATGCACTGCACTAGCTCACTCCTAGGTTGTATAGAAACCTGATGTCATCATTGCCAAAACCAGGTGTGTAAACACCAGATATAAAGGATAGACCCATCACTGAACATTCTTTCTGCCTAGGCTTCTCTTCTCCACTTCCCTGTGTCAGAGCACCACCCCCTCTCTCTCTCCACTTCCATACAATAAATCTCTTCATACCAGATCTCTTGGGTGGCATACAGATAGATAGAGAGATAGATATCACAATGCCTGCAACACAGCTTTCTTACTCAGTGAGACATCTACCCCATTCCAAATACCTAGAACTTAAAATTAAATATTATATAATAAATATTCCGAGTCTCTCTTCTGTTTATTTCCTGAAAATTATTTGCATTAGAAATATGTCTTCTGTATTAAATGTCTCAACTCAGGCAAAAATACACTCTGAGTTTTCTACAGGATTTCAGAGTTCACAAAAATGTTTTATCTTATAACAAACAAACAAACAAAAAAGCCATCTATAGAAAAAGTGCAGTGGACCACTGGTCAAGTCCTAAACCATCAGTAACAGCTGCTTCATTATGATTCCTCCTAAGTGCTAGGATTAAAGATTTTTCCCACCACACCTGGCTAATCCCTTTATACAAATGTATGTATGTACATATTTATTTTAGGGAAGCTTTTGCTGTCCTGGGTTTCTGATGGTTTCCCAAAGGCCTTTAGTGTTTGTTATCCATCCTCACATTCCTCTACTACACTTCCTTTCTTTCTTCCTTTGACCCCATTTAATCCTTCCTATTCCTTTATTTCTCTTTTCCTCTCTATGCCAGCTGTTATTTCCTAACCTCTTAACAGCAACAGAAGGGTGAATTAGCAATACTGCTGTTAAGGAGGATTATTAAAACCACAAATTTTTATCAACCCCAAGTTCTTTTTGTCCCAATCGCTATTACAACACATAATAATACTCAGTGGATGTGATAATCCCACGCTTAGAAATAGTTCAGTGTATGTGCTCAAAAATATAACAAAATTAAACTATAAGAAAAAAAAAAGGTTTTGGGATTCATAGTTCTGTTGAGGTCTGCAAAGATGGAGCAGTGGGGGAAGTACTTGCCACACAAGCAGGAGAGCCCAAGTTCAGATTCTGACACCAGAAAATAGGGTTGGCATGGTGGTATATACTCATAACTTGTGGTGAAGTGAGATCATATTGGCTGGACTGGACAGCTAATTTAGTTGAAACAGAAACTCCTGGCTTCATTAAAATATTCACTTAAAACAAGATAGAGAGGACACTTAATGTTCACCTCTGACATTCACAGGCATGTACATGTGACACACACACACACACACACACACACACACAAATAATTAATAAGTAAATAATGATCAGGTCAAAATAAAAACCCTTCTTTGATATGCACATTTATGCAATTGACATGCTCATGCTCTTTTCATATCACAAGGAAAAATATCCCTGCGTTCCAGCCAGTTTCCAGGTGATGATGAGTTTGCCTCATCTCTAGGTTAGCACCAAACTATTCATAGACACAGTGATCCATCAGCCCAAGGCATAAGTTTCTGTGATTTTAAGTTAGGAAAATAAGTCGTCAAAGAAAACATGTTTCTTTTGTTTATCTTCTGACTAACCTGAGGTAGAAAGGAAAGCATTCATGCCTGAGACCATACTACAGTTTATAGAAATCAATAGGACATAATCTACATCACATCTAGGTGTCACTGTGATTCAGACTAACTGGTCCCTTCCTGGAGGTTAGTGGACATGGATCTCAGTTGCCCTTCTTGTCTACCATAGACACATTGTGAGTGGGATCCTCTTGCTCCTTGAATGTGTCAGTGTTATTCCACTTAGAGGTACTTAGTGAAAGCTTCTTGTCTCTTTTTGGGTCTCTGGAGCTGAAGACACACTTGCAGAAATTGATACTTCTCTCAAAGAAAAAGTAAAACCAGAAAAGTTCCAATCACAAAATATCCAAGAAATCAAGGATGCTATAAAAAGACAAAATCTAAGAATAATAGGAATTCATGAAAAAGAAGACTCCAAACTCCAAGGTCCAGAAAATAT
>REGO01000331.1:1338905-1353257 GCA_010120015.1 Rhombomys opimus | reverse complement strand
TTTAATGTTTAAGGCCTGAACTAGCTGGGTAGAGAGGTCCAGTAATGCCCTGAGGCGAAGAACTCACCTTACTGCATTCTTTCCCCACCCACTAGAGATACAGTTGCTAGGAAACTGGCCCATCCCCCCTAGAGAGGGTCACTAGATCATCAATGGTTTGGGAATCTTCCTATAGCCAATCAATTCAAAATGCAGGGTTTTGACGGACCAGAATATTTAAATCACCCAACTAATCTGAGCCCGGGGATCTTGGCTATCACCGCTTTGGCACTGGGGGGTGTGAGTGCAGGCTGCAGCTTGTAATGATTTATAATAAAAAGATCCTCAGGTGTTTTGCAACAGACTGAGCTCCTGGTGGTGGTCTTTTGGGGTATAGCGATTCGGGTGCAACCGTTCCACATACAGCTTTGTCAATACCCCACAGACAGATCCAGAACTTATTAGAAGCCATAAGAAAGCTGGAGAAACACAGGATAGTGGGCTGGGCTGGGCTGTGGTCCTTCTTTTCTCCTTCTTTAGATATGTACCAACTCCACTGTTTTAAACTGGTCAGAGTTGCATCCCATGTAACATTCTAGGATGAGGAAACTGAGGCTTAGGCAGAATGAAGATAGACTATAAGCAACTAAATAAATCAGTGTAATCAATATTCCTATGCTGAATTAGTAAATGTGCTCTCTGGGGAACAAAACCGATACGTGCTTGAGGCCTATTTGTAATGCATTAGCACTTGTGAAATTTTTATTATTTCCACAGAAGCTGAATCCCAATGACATTTTTCACTGTCTTGCATCTAGCATCTAGTCAACATCTGTAACATTTCATTGTATAATTCCAATGTCTACATGGCTTACTGTTTTGGAAATGCATCTGAAGAACAATAAAGACAGGAGTTAAATAACTTATAAGAGAATAGCATGTGTGGGAAAAAGCTATGTTTGAAGACAACATTTATTTTGAAAATTACTGTCTGGGGTCAGTTTCTCCCCTAAGATTGGCTCTAAGGGAGAGGTACATGAAGTCCATAACCTATGGATACTGTTGGTGTGCTTCTTGACTGCACACTATAGCCAAAAGATTAGACCTCACTGCTTAAGAAACTATGTGCTATGGTTTCATGACTTTAAAAATACTTAGTTTTAGAGTGATCTAGAACCCATACTATGTTGAATTACTTCCATGGTGCCAAAAGGCACTGTGAGGACTGTTTAAGAGGGTCTGTACATGATAGCGACTAGTGATCTATCAGTTATCAGCAAGCATAAAATGTGTGTCAAGTTGAACAGTGAAATAACAGTTATAGCTACAATTAAATATATCTCTGATATGATTTAAGGTCAACCAGTCAAAAAGAAACCAGTGTTTTATATTCTAAGAATATGTAAAAATATGTGATCAAAGAAAACATAGGCTCAAAAAATACTACCACAATCAGATTTTTGATAAATAGACATGATCTGCCTGTCAACCTGCCTTCTAAACATTTATTTTTCATCCTATAAATCACTTAAGTTGTCATTGACTTTGTGGAAACACTTTACAGTGTTGATGGCTGCTGGAAAAAATAAATTTATGCTTAAAATGCCAAGAATAATTGACTATGACTCCAAAATGATGGTCCAATGTTGGAATAAAATCGCATGTATTTATGACCTTCTGAAAACTTGGGAAACATTTCAGAAGACGTGACAGAAAGACCACAGGACTATGAACTTAGGGAAAGGTATTAAAAAATAAGTATTCTCCTGCTGGACAAGAATATGAGTCATCTTAGGACAGAGATAACACTGATGATTTTCAAAATAATTTGAATAGTGGAGAGACTACCACCGAAGGGAAAACAATACTTGAAGAGACAGGGTGGGGTAGCACTAATGAGGATTAGACGTTCTCCTTGATAGAATGACGCCCTTACCCAGACACTGATTACTTCTCTCTGCCTTGTAGCTCTGCTGGTCCTTGGAGGCTCTCTGTATATACAGGATATAAAATTGTTGTTAAAGCAGAGCTCAGGTGAAGCAACTTTCCAAGTTTGCTAAAGCCACTGAGGAACAACTTTTAGAGAGATGCAGCCATTTTGGAGTCAAGCATATTACTGTAAGTAGCTCTTTGTTCATTTTTCTGCAAGTAAAACTTATCAATGCATCATTTCACCAACAGGTTTAGAGAGTACACAGATTCACTGGTGTCATATTTCTTGTAAAGTGACACTTATTAATGCTTCACATGCAGACACTAAGCAGGAGAGAGCAGAGAATTTTCCTAGAATGTAATTGTACAATAAACATTGAGGACAATAGTTCACATTGAAAATTCTACCTGTGACAGAAAACACAACAATGTCCAGAGAGATTTTTTTTAATATGGTTTTATTTTATGTAAGAGTAGAAGAAGAGAATTTTTACAGACTTCTAAAGGGAAAACACAGTTGAGCATTTTCCTGAGCAAGATATTACCCTACTCAAAACAGCTAGCTACCTGAAATGAGAAATCATACTTTTTTGAGAACAAAAGATTCAGTGATACAATTGTCTCAACTCCAGAAGGTAAGAAGCTAAGATCTTTTGGATTCTGGGTCTTTTTATTATTACTTTATTTTATTTTTTAAAACATATTCATTTTACATGCTGATTATAGCCCCCTCCCTCTTTCTTCATCCCTAACCCTTCCCCTAGTCTACTGAAAGGAAGGTTCTCCTCTCTTGTCATCTGCCCCTAACTTATCAAGTCTCATCAGGACTACCTGGATCCTCTTTTTCTGTGGCCTGGCAAGGCAGCATCACCAAGGGGAGGTGATCAAAGAAAAGGAACCCAGTTCATGACAAAGACAACCCCTGCTCTCCTTACTAGGGAACCCACATGGTGACTGAACTGCCTATAGGCTACATCTCGGCAGGGTGTCTAGGTCCTCTCCAGACAGGGTCCTTGGTCAGTGCATCAGTCTCTACAGGACCCCCTGGGATCAGATTTTTTAGCATTGTTGGTCTTCTTGTGGAACTCCTGTCCCCTCCATGTCCAACTATCCTCACCCCCTCCCACAACTTTTCTTCCGTAAGACTCCTTTCCCTCTGCCCATGTTTGGCTGTGAATTTCAGTATCTGCTTTCATTCCTTGTTGGGTGGAGCCTTTCAGAGGACCCTCTATAATCGGATCCCATCCTGTTCCCTCTCTTCTGCCACTCATGGTATCTTTCCTGTTTGCCATTCTTAATGAGATTTAAGCATCTTCCCTAGGGCCCTCCTTTTTGTTTAGCTTCCTTAAGTCTGTAGTTTTAAATATGGTTATCCTCTATTATATGACTAACATCTGCTTCTAAGTGAGTATTTATCATGCAAGTCTTTCTGCTTCTGGGTTATCTCACACAGGATGATCTTTTCTAGTTCCATACATTTGTCTGCAAATTTCATGATTTCCTATTTTTTATTACCTGAGTAGTATACCATTGTGTGAATGTGCTACAATTTCTGTATCTATTCCTCCACTGAGGGACATCTGCGCTGTTTCCAGATTCTGGCTATTACAAATAAAGCTGCTATGAACATAGTTGAGCAAGTGTTTTTGCAGAATGGTGGAGCATCTTTAGGGTATATGCCCAGGAGTGGTACAGCTGGACCTTGAGGTAGCACTATTCCCAAATTTTTGAGTCAGCACCAGATTGATTTCTAAAGTGGTTGTACAAGTTTACACTCCCACCAGCACTGGAGAAGGGTTCTTTTTCCACATACTCTCCAGCATGGCTTGTCACTTGAGTTTTTGATCTCAGCCATTCTGATGGGTGTAAGATGGAATCTCAGAGTACTTTTGATTTTTTTTTTCCTGATGACAAGTGATGTTGAACATTTCTTTAAGTTCTCAGCCTTTAGATACTCCTCTGTTGAGAATTCTTTGTTTAGCTCTATACCCCATTTTATTGGATTATTTGGTTTGTTGGTGTCTAATTTCTTGAGTTGTTTATGTATTCTAGATATTAGCCCTCTGTCAGTGTAGGGTTGGTAAATATCCTTTCCCAGTCTGTAGGTTGTCATTTTGTCCTGTTGACATTCTGTTCCTTCACTTTACAGAATATTTTGGTTTCATAAGGTCACATTTATTAATTGTTGATTTTAGATCCTGGGCTGTTGGTATTCTGTTCAGGAAAATGTCTGCTGTGCTAATGGATTCAAGGCTCTTCCTCACTTTTTCTTCCAACAGATTTAGAATGTCTGGTTTTATGTTGAGGTCTTTGATTCAAAGACCACTTGATCCAAAGATCTTAGATTTATTTTTTTCATGGTGATACAGATGGATCTATTTGCATTTTTCTACATGTGGACATCTAATCAGATTAGGGCCATTTGTTGAAAATGCTATCATTTTTACATTGTATGGTTTTGGCATTTTTGTCAAAATTAATGTGTCCTTAGGTGTGTGGGTTTATTTCTGGGTCTTCCATTTGATTCCATTGATTCACCAGTCTGTTTCTATGCCAGCATCATGCAGTTTTTATTACTTTATTACTGTTTTTCTGTAGTTTCTCTACAATATGATATCAGGTTTCTAGTTTTCTTATATCTGTTCGGTCACTTGAATATACCTGAGTAAAGGACAAGTTATAAAGCCCAATACAGAAGATTTGTGTGTTTAAACAATTCAATACTAGCTAAGTGTCATAGCAATAATAGAAGCAGGCTTATGTTAAAAAAAATCACATTTAATTTGTAGATCATATTGGTGTGGAATATGAATTGATGACAGCCAAAAATTTGTCTTATGAAATGGAGAACGAAGTTATTTGCCATTTTACTTAATCTTATCCATGACAAGCATGCTATGGGAAATATGTATATATATATATATATTTTTTTACTTTTGATATTATACTTAGAATAATTCTCCCTTCTTGTTACTCTCTCCAAACTCTTCATAGATTTCTCATTATTCTCTTTGAAATATATGGCCTCTTTTATATGCACTCTTAAATATGTATGTGCATATATGTTCCAAAGCATAATGTGCTAAATTTACATATTGTTATTTGTTTATAAGTTTTTAGTGATGGCCATCTGGTTTTGGATAACCAAATGATGTGCTGCTCCTTGGGAATACTATTTTCTTCTTCTCACATTCCTTGTTTTCCTGTGGTTCTCTTTATAGAAATGAGATAAATTATTATTTGTATCATTATTTAAGAAAACTTTTGTAATTAAAACTGATTAAAACTGACCTATTATTTTCATTCTGTAGCTAAAACATTGTTTAGTTACATTGGATACTACACAAATTTTTGGAATATTTCAGGGTTTAGGTTATTAGTATTTATTTTCCAAGAAGAAAAGCATTAGCATTTGCCTAGTTATATGTTACATATAATTTTGTTGCATTTATAAAAGGTTATATGATAGTTATATTCTTATAGAATATACTTGGTGTTTTAGAAATTGTTTAGTAGTGTCACAAATGGTCAAAAGAGTAAATCCATTAAAGATATACAGGAAAAAATACAATCAAACTGATAGTGGCTCTCAAAGAAGAAACAAATAAACCCTTTAAAAATACAGGAAAATACAATCAAGCAGGTGAAGAAAATGAATAAAATGGACCAGGACCAGAAAATTGAAATAGATAGAATAAAAAAAATAATATTTTCCAGGGAAAAGAAGATAACACCAATTTGTTACCCAATACCAAATGGTCAGTCTTGAAAACATAGATATGAATAACATTATATAGCCCATGAAAGTTGTATTTAGGAATATCTGTGTATGTATATATGCAATATGAATAGAATTACAATTAATGAAAAACAAAAGACGATGACTTTGAAAAATTAAGGAGGAGCTTATGGAACCGTGTTAAATGTTAACAGGAAAGGAAAAATAATATAATTATGTGATAATTTAAAATATAAAATAGATTTTTAAAATTATACTGTTTAAAGGAGGCCTATACATTATTTTTTTGCTTATTGAGACCATTAATTTTTGTAGCACTATTTAAATACACACCAAATTTAGACATTTGTGCTTCTGATCTTTCTTATGTATTAGTATTCAATTGAACAGGGATGCAGCTAAAATTTCACAAACACTATGGGATAACTGTCTAAAGATTACTCACTGTATTAAAGAAATGAACATTTTAACAGATTGCATTAGAGTAATTATAATTTTATCTTGGAATTTAATAAACACTTGAATGACTATTTTAATTATAACATATGATGTATAGTTTTTAAAAAGAAAGAGCATTTAACATGCCACTTATATGTTTCAGTCTTCTGAAACTGTAATTATTGATATACTGGCTTCTGTCTCTGACCATCCCTGAGCCAACAAATTGATGAAATCCTCACTGATCATTTTCAAATATATTAAAGTTAAGTGTTTTATAGAGCAGGAAAAATAGATAATGCACTCTCCTAGGGTTTGTGTAATGATGCAATCAAAAACAATCAAAGGCAAAGTGTTGTTCCTTGTAATTAATTAGACTGATATTGGCTAGCATGACTGAAGTTCATGGAAGGTTCTGTCACAGAGATACATAGTGAAAGGCCACCGGCGTCTACTCTGTGACTAGGTGAAGTGACAAGTCTGAGGTGTTGATGTATTGACTCTCTCGGTTAGCATGATTGGATTGTAAGGATATCAATTGCACATTCCAGCCTTTTGATGAAAATTGAAAAGACCTAGTGTACTCACAGATCAAGTTTAGAGTGAAAATATTAAAGGGTTTTGTAAAATGGCAAATTCACAAGATAATCATTGTGAGTTGGAAACTCTAGGCTCTTACATCATTTTTATGACCAGACTTTCTTCATTTTCATTGCCAGTTACCACATAAACATGAGCCTATTCTCATCAGGCACAAAGGTGAAGTAAACAGCTGTGTGCTCCTTCTGACATCAGTATCCAAAATTCTGGCATTAGACATTTAGTTTTTAAAATTTTCAATTTCCTGGAGAGTATTATAAATTAAAATGGGCAGAAATTCACAAACTATTAAAGTATGTGGAGGACTAAATATTGTGGATTACTATTAATGTAAGCTCTAAATGTTTGTAAAATTAAAGAACATTTCAAGAGCAAATCAGAGATGTGGGAAGTCACCCAACTCTCAAAATATGTATTGGGAAAATATAAACATTGCTTAAAATTACATAGGACAAAAATTATTCCCTACAAAAGCATATTGTACGGCACAGGGCCCTCAGAACAAACTTGCTAGACAGTTTAACCCCCATGACTTCATGTGAATGAATCATCCGGGTGTGATTTCTCTCTTCATCACAGGGGTGCTTCAGCTGCTGCTAATGACAAACCTTCTTCTGTGGGAGGGTGTGGCTTCCATGCCCATGTGCCTTGATATGGAAGGTCACAATGTTGTGTCCATTGAAGAGCTTTTTGACAGAGCAATTGTCATGGCTCAATACACCTCTAACCTCACCACACAAATGTCTGAGGAATTTGTTAGTACTTCACTTCTTTCTGTTTTTTGTTCTGTTTTGTTTCGTTGTTTTTCCTTAAAGCGCCCTTCAAAAGTTCTGCAGATTAAATCAGAAAATATCATGTACAAAATTTCAGACATTCATAGAATTAAATATATATATATATGTATATATATATATGTGTATATATATATATCAGCCATAAAAAATGGCCAAAAAAATAGGGAGTTGGTTGCAATCTCAAAGATCTGTAAAGATTAGAATAATGATTTCAAATAATTGCTTAAATGAATGTTTTCTATAATTAGTTATATTTTTGTAAAAAGTTACTGTCTTTCAACCTTAACTTATAACAGTAAGTCTTAAAAGTGAGTCTAAAGAAAATTTCTGATTTCCCTGAATTGTATGGAGGGTCTTGTTTTCATGATTATTCTTCACTTAGCAGATATGGAACCTAAGATCTGTGTGTTGCAGAGAAATGTGTGGAGGGAAGAGCGATGAACTAATCTGAAGGTTTGTATAGAAGAAATAAGAAAAACTGCTTACTTAGCTCCAAGTGCTGAGAATGGCTGAGAATTTCCATTGGCAAATTTTTAATGATACGGGGAGGGCTGCTTTAGAAAGGAAATATGTTCTCTTCCTAGCGGAGATACAGGATCTGATCAGAGTGAGTCAATGTGGGGAAAATAAAGATAACTTCAATACAAAGTTGGGAATGTTGAGAATGTATTTATAGATTTGTAAGTAGTATACATCCCCATTGTCCATTTCACCTGCTAGTGTTTCTTTCATTTCACATTTTTCATTCACAATCTTTCAGCTTCACAGTACCCCTGACATAAAGAGCTAATTACACAGATATGATTCCTTCAAATGAGGTCACAAGAGTTAAACTGTCTGGGATACACTGTCCATTTTGTTGGATGATTTGCTTCTGCATCGCTGCAGCGGAGAATAAGACTTTTCCACTGTGAAAATGTGGGTAATGACTACATTGCCCCAAAATATAGTTTGAGAGATGAGTGACTTCCTGAAACTTTGGCTCTTACAAATTCAATGACTGTTAGTAGTAAGTAATACCTATCTTAATAAATACATTAAATAAAATCTTCAACTGATCATATATGAGTATTAGATAACACATTTAGTTCTTCACTTATTTTTTGTTAAATATTTTCTTGAAAACATACCTATATATTTGTATTTTAGTTATCATTTCTCTTTTCTACTTTCCTTCCCCTATTCTTTCTGTTTGCTCCCCTTTACTCCCCCAAATTAATGGCTTCCAAGGTTATTAATATGACTGATAGACACACACACATACACACACAGATATAATATATAGTATATATCACATGTACATTATATATGTATATACTGCTGAGCAAATTTACTGTTGCTTTTTTGAGGTATAACTAGGTAGAGGACTCAGGAGTTGCTGCCTATAAAAGTCTCCTTTTTTCAGCATTTTTCAGTTGTCAGCAGTTGTTTGTCTTGGGGTGGGAGCCCGTGAGAATCACTCTTCAGTTTCAGCATGTCTACTGGTACTATTTTGTGCAGGTCTAAATATGGCAGACATTTCATTGTGGTATCATGTGTATAACTTTCCTCTCATTTATAGGAGAAACAATCTCACAGCAAAATTCCCATGTCTCTGGTTCTTTTTTTTTTTTTTTTTTTTTCCTTTTCTTTTTTTTTTTTTTTTTTTTTTTTTTTTTTTTTTTTTTTTTTTTTTTTTTTCTGCCTTCACTTTATGTTGTCCCTTGATTCTTATAATTAATTTTGACAACATCAGCACAAGGCTGTGTGAGTTTATCATGAACTTGATATGGTCCACACATAAAAAGTCACTGGTAATTGGAAAAGAGGTAAAATTTCAAAATATATAATAAAAATTAATATATCAACTTAGAACAACAGTAAATAATAGATTCATACATATGAATGCACTGCTCTATGTCATTCAACTCAAGTTAAAAATAAAACACTTAAACCCTTAGTGTTTTGGAGTGAAAGTTTTTGTATAGATTTTGCAAATTAATTTTTAGAAGGGGTAATATAACAAATAATAGTGAGGATAATAAGAATTTCAGCACTGCCAGCATTTCTTTTTTATAATTATCATTTATTACAATTTATTCAATTTGTTTTCCAGCTGTGGCCTCCTCCCTTGTCTCCTCCCATTCCTACTCTTCCTCCCTCTTTTTCCCCTATGCCCCTCCCCTATCCACTGATAGAGAGGTCCTCCTTTCCTTCTATTTGACCCTAGCCTATCATGTCTCATCAGGACTGGTTGCATTGTCTTCTTCTGTGGCCTGGCAAGGCTGCAGCCCCCTGGGTTGGTGATCAAGAGCCTGTCACTGAGGAAGCCCCTGCTTCCCTTACTAGGGACTCCACTTGGATACTGAGTTTATGGACTACATCTGAGGAAGAGTTTTAGGCCCTCTCCATGCATGGTCCTTGGTTGGGGTATCAGTCTCTGAAGGGCTCCCAGGACTCAGTTTTATGGCTCTGTTGGTCTTCTTTTGGAGCTCTTGTTCCTTCCGAGTCTTCCTATCCCTCCCTTCTTCCATAAGGTTCCCTGCACTCTTATCAAACCTTAGCTATGAGTGTCAGCCTCTGCTTCGATATCTTGATTAGTTGAATCTTTCTTAACTGACCAATATATCATTTGTTTCTGAGATTCAATACTATCCTATTTCTGTCTGATTTTATATTACATGTGTAGTTGTGTCTAATTGATCTGCCTTCTCCTATGTTATAATTGAAAATCAGCTGAAAAGGGGGCTCACCTCATACTGTGTCATGTGTCTCAGACTAAATTCTGTTTAGATGAGGTCTTAATACCTTGGCAGCTCTAGTGTGTAATTGTTATGATCTCTCTACTGTTCCTCTTTATTAGAGCAAATTTCAGTATAATTTAAACTAAACTTAATATGTATATACATATCATACATATAATCCACTTTCTATTATTTTATTAGGTAGTATCTATCTTCTAGACAGAAACTATTCCCATTAATAAAAATGTGATTATAATGAAGAAAGAAGAGGAGGAAGAAAAGGGGAACATATCCTCTAAGCTAGACACTTTAGAAAGCACTTTACTGGCACTGATGCATTTAATTCTAACAAAAGTCCTCTAACACAATGTATCATTAGGAAGATTATGAAGAAAAGCTTCAAAAAATCACACATACCTTATTACATCATATGTGTGCTGGGCAAGAATGTGAGTTTGTGCTTCTTTCATCTCAGGATATCACGCTTAATCATCATACCACAGTGCTCCTAGCAACCTGTTTTGACATCACAATTTGGCCTGCTTCTTACTTTTATGTTCTTTACAGGTATACAGCACAGTGTTTGTGAGGGTTCCTCTCTATGATCCGATTTAATTACCACTAGAGTTGCTAAGAGAATTCACAGGTATCTTAACTTGGAGAGGAATGTCACGTGGGATCTTGACAATGAGCATGCATTGGGTGGGGGAGGGGTACTTGTGTGTCTGGAGCCCGTTCTACATCAAGGTTAAAGGCAATGCTGTATAATGTTCTTATACTGAATATGCAAATGGGCTGCTCTTCTAGAGCCCAGGGGAAGGAAGCAACGTAGGCCATGAAAAGTCTGTCATGAACATGTTGACATTGTATTGTATTTTTCTTTTTTTTAATTAATTACAGTTTATTCACTTTGTATCCTAGCTGTAGCCGAATGACCAATTTGATTTTTTGGCATGAAAATGATTTGGGCCATTTGCCTCTGATAATGCTGGTATCTGTTTTCATTTGTGTCAGGCCCTGTGGGCACCTACCTAGTCTCAGCAAAGCTTTGTTTTCTTGTGGACTGGAGAAATAACCAAATAAAAAAGATCTCATGAGGAGTGGAGATGGTAGGTTGTAAAGGGAAAACAAAATATAATCTGTTTGGTTTCCCAGGGGAAAAAAAAAATTACAAACTAATTGCTTCTATTTAGCAAACTATGGTTCTGGGGCCTAAAATTTGCATTTTTATAAAATGTCATATACCAAAACATTTTCCATACACTTATTAATTCAAATAGATATTGCTGTTAATCACCATTGTGCAACTACCACATGTGTGTGCCATAGTGTATTTCACTTACTTTAATGTGATGTTTCAACTTGGTTGATTAGCCGGATGACCTTCTGAAAGTGATGATCAGCATTTCTCGAGCCTTGTACCATCCTCTGGAACCCCTAATGCATGCAGTGGCTGCTCTTGAAGGAGCTTGTGAGACTATGCTGTTGAAAATCAAAGAAGGGGAGGGGAAAAAAATCAAGAACTTCTAGAATAAATGAAGGCAATCCTTGTCAGGGTGAGTGCTTTCTCTAAGTTGCTTTGCTTCCCTGACCCCCGCCCCATGGGAAAATACTCTACAAACACTTAAATTCTAAGAGTTAAATTTAAGTTTCCAACTTGTTCACAGTGTGACAATAAGGGGTTATTACCAACACCAACATCCTCTGAGGTTCCTTACTGAGAACCTCATACACCAGGAAATTCAACAGAAAATAGGTCTTTAGTCGGTGCCCTGATTTTGACTGAAAACTTTTATTTCTAAATTTTCCCCCATTTTTTTCAAAATTATAATGTCTATGGACTGGAGCTGGGAGATATGTCAGTCTATAAGACCCTTCATGGCAAGCATTAGGGTCAAAAATTAGATATGGTGGCTTATGCTTTTAATTCCAGTACTGGGGAGTCAGAGATATGTAAATCCCTGATAAAGAAAGAGAACCCAAGTCTAAAAAGAAGAAAACAGTGAGAGAGAGAGAGAGAGAGAGAGAGAGAGAAAGAAAGAAAGAAAGAAAGAAAGAAAGAAAGAAAGAAAGAAAGAAAGAAAGAAAGGTGCATGCATGCTTGCATATGTGGACATTCATGAATACACACACACATACACACACGAAAGGAAAAGCATAACAACTGAATACTACAAATCATACATATTCTCTTGGCGATTAGGTTCACGCTGGAGCTGAAGAAAATGTCTACCCTGCTTGGATGGGACTGGCAGATGTGAGATCTGCCAATAAAAATACTTGCCATTTTGCTCTTAGTGACCTACTCCACTGCCTGCACAGTGAAACTGATAAGGTTGCCGCTTATCTCCAGACCCTGAAGTGTCTAGTCTTCTATAACAACTGCAAAGCATGCATCCAGCCAGCCATTACTGGGGTCGACCTTGATAATGCAGACCATCAATGCTTCCTTTAATTTTTTTCTTCTGCATGTACACATGGGTAGAATTAATTTGACATTAAAAATAAAACTGATTATTTAGAAATGACATTTTAGTGGTACTTCTAACAGTGAAAGTGGGGTTCTTTTACCTTTATTTGGGAGTTTTTTTCTTCCTACTGGCTTGCCTTGCCATGAGGGTTCATGCCTAGTCTTATTGTATCTTGTTATGCTGTGGCTGTGTTCAGTTGCTATCCCTGTGAGGTCTGCTTTTTTCTGAAGGGAATAGAGGAGCAGTGCATCTGTGGAAGAAGGGAGGTGGTGGAGAGAGCTGGGGGGAAGTGAGGAAGGAGAGGCTACGGTCAGAATTTATTGTATGAACAAAGAATGAAAAAAAATGTCAAATTCAAAATTAAAACTTGTGATATATTCTTTTGTTCATTTAATATAAAATTAATCTGTGGTATTGTGATATCCCTGTAAAAACTTTCTACTTAGTGGTGTGGTTTGCCAATAACACTCTTCTTATTCCCTTACTTTAGAAGCAGTAAGCCAAGATGGTTAAACTTAGAATCAAAGCAAAAGATCACTGTTATTCAATAAACCCATTTTCACAAGAAGATAGAAATTTGGAGACAGGTTTTGAAGGCAAACTGCTCTCTAAAAGTAAATTTGCAGGTCTAATGGTAAGCAAGACATGTATTGTACAATTACAGTCTCCTTACTTACCATAAATTTTAAACTTCCCAAAACCCTATTAGGATACAAGTATGAAATGTCTCCATATTTCTCCAGTAAGTCTTCAACCATGTTCCTCTTTAGCACAGTCTCAGACAGATTCCACATGTTCAGGTCACTGCAGTTCTGACATTCCATCTCAAGCTCAAGTTATTCTGCATCTTCCCCTCATCCTCCAGTTATTAAGGTCACACAGCAGGGAAGGAAGATCTCATCTGTTTTCAAAATGCTTCTGCCTTTCTTCCTCTTCTTCATATCAACACCTGTTACCTTCTCAGAAATCAGAAGATAAGGGAAAACGAAAAATGGTGACAGAGAATTTGGTAACTAAGGGGATTACTCACTATGGCTCAAGTTATATTCTGCTAAGAATCAAAGACATTGGAAGGGGGCAGGGAGGAGATGAGGGAGGGAGGGTAGGATTGGGAGGGAAAGAGAAAGAGGGCTACACTGGGATACAAGTGAATGCATAAAATTATTTAAAAATAAAAAAATATTTTAAAAAATAAATAAATATAGAAAAACGGAAAAAAAAAGAATCAAAGACTTCTGTTTGGTGGTACCACAAGGACAAAAAAAGTGAAGAAAATTCTGGGAGTGTCGATGAGTCTGTGAGAGCACTCATGAATATGTGAATTACCTTACTGAAGTTAATACAGCAGATGATGATGCTGGAGACACAGACTGTTTCAAAGCACAGCAAGAATACAGCCAAAGTTATTTAGATTTGCATAACAGTAATGGCTCAGAGACATGGTCATGAAGGTTTGATGAAATACAGGTTAATACACATGATCATCTCCTTAGATGCTGAAAAAGCATTTGACAAAGTCCAACACCCATTCATGTTCAAAGTCTTGGAGAGATCAGGAATACAAGGCACATATCTAAACATAGTAAAGGCAATATACAGCAAGCCTATAGCCAACATCAAACTCAATGGAGAGAAACTTAAATCAATCCCACTGAAATCAGGGACAAGACAAGGCT
>REGO01000331.1:1303150-1315676 GCA_010120015.1 Rhombomys opimus | reverse complement strand
ACTGATAACAGGTTTTATTCATAAACTGATAATCACTGTGGTTTAAGACAAATTTCACTACAGAAGGAATAGTGAGGTAGTGATAATAAATTATGTTTTTATTGTACATAAAATTTTCATAATTTTTTTGTTTTGAGGAAATTAAATGGCATATTAAATACATTCATATACATGAATTTACATATACTGCATGTAAAATTATATTATATGAAATATTAATGAAATGAATCATTAATTTTTGAAAGTATTAAGTTTTTGAAAGTATTTTTGAAAGATAAAACTATAATAAAAATTATCTAACACTAATTTTTCAGCTAAGACACTTTTTAATATTGTATAATTCACTATATTTTACTAAAGTTTATTTTGAATTCTGTGCATAAAATTTTTTAAATGTACCTACTTTTATAATGAGCATCCTCCAGAGGAGCCATAATTTATTTCAGAAACTGTCTTGGAATAGTTTCACTAAAGTAACTATGTATCTGCATGTTTTCCCTTCTTCTCATGAGTATAACTAACGGACACAGGAAAGACTTTTTTTTGTTTGTTTGTTTTCCTGATGAATCCTGAAACCGATGAGCAATGTCCACATACAAACTTCCTGGAGTAGGTGACTAGAGGGCTGGGGAAACAGGAAGAACTGAGCTTTCTAGAGCATCTGTTACCACATCATTGAAGACCAAGTTTTGATTTTAGTGTTTGAATTCATCTAATTTTCCTTTATCTGAAATTTTAATACACGACAGATAGCACATCTGCATCATTTCAGCACTCTCTCCCATCCCCAAATCTTGTGTACCCTAACTATCCAAGATAATGACATTTTCTTTAACTATTATTACTAAATATACATATCTCTAAATGAATCTATTTAGTCTTGTTTATAAGTATATATGTCTGGGATGAGCACATAGGCTTAGATAACCTTTGTGGGAGTTTGTTTCTGAAAGAAAGCTAATTATTCTTCTCTTAGCAGTCAGAACCTGTAGTTCTTGATCTAAAGGTTGGATCTGTGAAATTTCCCCCCTTCACATTGGCATGTCAGCCAATGTTATTAGTCTGATCTTGTTTGAACTACTTTATTGTTGAGAGCTCATAGAAACATTATTCCCTATCATGTTTAGGGGACACCATCTAGCAACTGGTATTTAGGGGATCTCGCCCGTAAAATCTTTCTTCCTGTATTTTAGGTCTAGGTCTTCATCAAGGAGGAAAATTATGGATATCTGGGCAGGATAGTCTTTGTTGTGGGCCTAGGTTTTACAGGTCAGTTAGAATAGCAGTTGTTCCTTTAGTATGACAGTTTGCATAGCACTTCCCAAGAGTATAAGAGCTAGTTGTCTTTTGTATACAGGAGGGCTACTGATTTTTTTGAGTTAATTTTCTATTCAGCCACTTTTCTGAAGGTGTTAAACAGCTGTAGGAGTTCCCTGGTAGAATTTTTGGGGTCACTCAGGTATACTATCACATTTGCAAATAGTGATAATTTGACTTCTTCCTTTCCAATTTGTATCCCCTTGATCTCCTTCAATTGTCTTATTGCTCTAGCAAGGACTTCAAGAAAAATGCTCAATTCCTAATCAGAGGGGCAAAGAGGATGGACATCAGAAGAAGGAGAGAGGAGGGAACAAGTCGGGAGCCTGACACAGAGAGCCTCTGGAAGGCTCTGCTCTGCAGACTGTCAATGCAGATGCTGAGACTTATGGGCAAGCTTTGGGCAGAGTGCAGGGAATCTTCGGAAAGAAGCAGGAAACAGTAAGATCTGGAGAGGACAGGAACTCCACAAGAAGAGCAACAGAACCAAAAAATTTGAGCACAGGGGTCTTTCCTGAGAATGAAACTCCAACCAAGAACTATGCATGGAGATAACCTAAGACCCCTGCACAGATGTAGCCCATGGCAGTTCAGTATCCAAGTGGGTTCCATTGTAATAGGGACAGGGACTGTCTCTGACATGAACCGATTGGCCTGCTCTTTAATTACCTCCCCCTGAGGGGGAAGTAGTATTACCAGGCAACAGAAGAAGACACTGCAGCCACTCCTGATGAGACCTAATTGACTAGGATCAGAAGGAAGGAAAAGAAGACCTCCCCTATCAGTGGACTTGATGAGGAGCATGCATGCAGAAGGTGGAGAAAGGGAGGAATTGGGACAGGAGGAGGGAGGAAGCCACAGGGGTGATACAGGGTGAATGGAGTGTAGTTAATAGAGAATTAAAAAAAAAAAAGAGTTAGTTGTCAGGAAAAAAGATTAAGACTATTTCAGCTATATTTCTCCAAGTCAAAATATACTATGTGATATCTTCAGCTGGAAGATAACCAAAGGCAATAGAAATTGTACCTTTGGAGGTTTTTTTTCTAACCAACAACTGAAGGGTAAACCTGGCTTTGGGCATATGTGAGGTAAAGCTCTTGGAAACAAAACTATTGCTTATATGCTGTAACACATCAAACACACACACACACATAAATGCACACACACTTTCTATCATCTATCATCTCTGCATCTACTTATTTATATATTGATCATCTATCTCCCTATCATCTCTCTATCATCTATTTATCTATCATCTGTCCATAAGTGTGTGTATCTGGTTAAATGATATATGAACATATGCCTTTGAAAAACATCCTTAGTGTTATATCTGTCCTTTCTCCCCTATATTTTTATTCTCCCCTCCACCTAAAGTTGTGCATATTTTTCCACTGCCCTATTAATAACACCTATCTTCTAATATCCCTTTACTCTGGAACTCCTTCCTCCTCCACTCCCTTAAGGTCCCTTTTTACTTCCTTGTCTTTATACGGTTACATGAGCAGTACAAAGATTTAGATCCACAAATAAAAGAGTACATGTGACATTTTATTTCTAGGTCTGGGTTACCTCATTCAGTATATTATATTTTCTACTTCCACCAATTTACGTGAACATTCATTGTCCTATTTTTCTTTACAGCTGAATAGTATTCCAATGTTACGTGCATCGATCTTCCCTGTTACTTGAAAGACATTTTGATTGTTTCCATTCCTTAGGAAAAAGTAATCCAAATCCTTTTGAATAAATAAACTATGCACGATTTCTCTATTGTATATCATCAAGTTCAGGATATCGGGTCATTTTCATGACAGGATTCTCTTTATCCTTAGTGTTATAACCCCAGCAATTGTATTTTTAGTATAAATAGGCACAAAGATGAAGCAAACAGATGACTCATGCTGTCCTTGTCACATCAGGGATCAAATGCTAATATCTGATATTGCATTTAAAATGTTACAAATTCACAGAATATGAATATTGAAAAGGAGCACTAGTCTCCTAAACAACAAACCATGACTTATCAAGGTTCAGTTGTATTTGCTGTGAGATCTTTGTGTTTGCAACATTCAGAAGGTCTTCTGGGGGCAACCTCAAATGCAGGAAGTCACTCACTTTCAAAGTATCAGTTGCAAGATACTTACAGATCTACATGTGACCAGTGCAGGAGGTTTGTACTTCATGCTTGTTACACAGAACTAAATCATGCAGAAAGCCCCAAAGATGGTCAAAGGTTTCCACTGCAGGATTCCTTTTTATAACCACACTGGTGAGATCAACATGAGTGACACCTCCTTTTATTTAGCAGGGACACTCCCGGTGCTGCTAGTGTCAAACCTGCTCCTTTGGGGTCATGTGGCCTCTGTACGTTTGTGCCCGAGCTGGGATGGTTCCTGCCAGGGGACCGTCAAGGACATGTTTGTTTATGCCCTGAGTCTGTCTGAGGAAATGCAAAACCAAACTGCGGAAATGTTAAATAACTTCGTAAGTATCTCATTTACTTTTGGCTTCTTTCTAATGGGAAATGTCATGCTAGTGACTGGGTTCCTCTAAAGAATAAATGTAAATAACATCAAGGACCGAATTTCATGGGGGAAAAAAAAGCGTCAGTGACTGAGTAGATCAAGAAGGCAAGAGTTTTATGGGATTTCAAAGTGAATAGTTAAGAAGAGAAGAAGCTGAATAGATTATTGTAGAATATTAATATTTACTATTGACTTATTGTTTAGTTAAGCAGCTGTTATTTCTAAACCAGCTATATACCCAAATCACCACACAGAGACTGGGATTTATTTAATTAACCTAGAGCACAGTGCTGGGAAATAATTAAATCTCCAAGCCCGCATAGTTTCCTACCATTTAGATTTCACCCAATATACTTGCTTTTAGTCATATCTAAAGTCCGGTTCATCTCTCCACGTGGTTCCAAGACATCTCCTGCAGATCCTCCTCCTATCCTCTCTCCTGTTTCCTCTTCTTCCTCCCAGACTGTACTAGGATGTCCCACCCTATCCTCTCCATTGCTCAGCATTGTGGCTGGTTATTTTAATTGACAATTTAGAGAACAAAGTGGTGGCATGTTTACACAAACTTGAGACAGGTAATGCTTAGAATAAGCATCATACTACAATGTCTGAATTGAAACCAGGTAGTGATAGAGAGAAATCAGCATTTGAATGAACATGGGTAAATTGTGTACATTCCAAGAGAACATTATACCAACAGATAGATCAGAAAAAAATGAGATTTCATGCCCAGTCATTTAAAAATTAGATAAAAAGTTGATTTTCTTAATTTTTCTGTTTTTCTTATAAATGCTAGAACCTGGATACTCCAAAAACTCCTTGCAAATCATAGCACAGGAAGACATCTCTGTAAACCCTGCCCTTCTACAGAGAGATGGGGAGCATGGCAGAAAAATCCCGGAGCTATACTGGGCTAGCTAGGCTAGCTCAAGCTACAGTGTACAACAAAAGACTGTATCAAAAACAAAACAAAACAAACAAACAAACAAACAAACAAAAAAAAAAACGGTGGGAAGTGATTTGAAACAACTGAGGGTGTCCTCTGATCGCTATACTTCTTCCTTGAAGCCCACAGAAGTTCATTTACACACGTGGGCACAAATACATACCCATACATGCATCATATATACACACAAAGATTAAAAAAAAATTGCACCCATCGACTGTATTAATAGTCTGGTCATGTATAAATTCATTCATATCCAAATTGAAGATAACTGACTGTTTTCAACAGTTGCACGATGTAGAGTACACGCCAGGCAGATGGTACCTTGATGGGGCCCAAAGCAGCTGCCATACTTCCACCTTTGCTGTTCTGCTACCTGGAGAGGAAACCGAACAGATCCAAGTGAGTTTCCAGCTTGTGCTTAAGAACTAAGCAGTTCACTAGCTTCATCTTGAAGGTGGTCAACGTGGGTAATCACACATGCAGAAAATGGCAGATGGGGGAGCAGTCAAAGCAAAATCTGCATTATACAGTGTATCGATTGTAAAAGAAGTAAAAGCTAAGTATTATTACAGCAGCTCTATAAATTGGTCACCCAGAGAACCTATTTTACTAATGCCTACCCCTGGGGTTGTGCTTATTATTATGTAGGACACTTTGTTTTATTTTATTATTTTTATTATTTTTTTCATTTTTAATGTATTTATTCACTCTACATCCTGATCACAAGCCCTTCCATTCCCACCTTCCCTCCTGCTCTCCCCATCCCTCTCTCTCCTACTCCCCAGACAAGGGGAACCTCCCACCAATCAACCCAGACCAGCACATCCAATCATACCAGGACTCAGTGCATTGCCATCCTCTATGACCCGGCAATGCAACCCTGCTAAGAGGAAGTGATAAAAAAGCAAGCAACAGAGTCCTTGTCAGAGACAGCACCCTCTCCCCGCTCTAGGGGATTCACATTTAGGCTGAGCTACCCATCTTCTACATATGTGTAAGCGCCCTAGGCCGAGTCCATGCATGATCCTTGGTTAGTGCTCCATAAGCTGCCCTGGGTCCAGTCGGCTGGTTCTGCCAGTCCTCCCGTGGCGCTCCTGTCCCCTCTGGGTCATTCCGTTCTTCTCCTATTTTTCTACAAGACTCCTTGCACTCCTCCCAATGTTTGGCTTTGAGTCCCAGCATCTACTTTGATCTGCTGTTGTGTAGAGCCTCTCAGAGGACAGCCATGTCAGGGTCCTATCTGCAAGGGTAGCAGAGTATTATTAATAGTGTCAGGAGTTGGCTCTCTTCCATGGGGTGGCTCCCAAGCTGGGCGAAGCATTGGCGGGACACTACCTCAATCTTTGCTCCATCTCCATCCCTGCACATGGCTTAGGCAGGGTAAATTTCGGGGGGAAGTTGTTGTGGGTGGGTTGGTGTTCCCCCCACTCCACTAGGAGTCCAGCCTAGTTAGAGGGTAGCCTCTCCAATCTCTATGACCTCTGCTACTAAGAGTCACCCTCATGTTCTCCCAGGAGCCTAACCTGTGGTAGGTCTCCAGCTTGTCTCAGATGTGCCCTCTCCCGTCGTTTTTCTCTTTGCAAGCCCTCTGTTCTCCTGCCTCCCTCCCTACTCTGATCTGTACCTTCATTTCTCTCCATGCACATTCTACAACCCTGTTCCCTCTCTTCAGCCACTTCTGCTCTTTAATCCGTTTCCAGTTCTGAGTGACATTGAAGTATTATCCCTTGAGTGCTCCTTGTTATACTTTTTGGATCCATGAACTGTAGTATGGCTATCCTGTGTTATATGGCTAATATCCGTTTATAAGTGAGTGCATACCAGGACTGGGTTACCTCACCCAGGATGATCCTTTCTGGTTCCATCCATTTGCCTGCAAATTTCATGATTTCCCTATTTTTAATAGATATGTAGTATTCCACTGTGTAAATGTACCACAATTTATCCATTCTTCAGTTGAGTGGCATCTGAATAGAGATAGATTAGCCATTAAAGGCTAGGCTCACAACCCAAAAATATGTAGGACACTTTGACCTGCATTGCATGCATAGTTGAATATATTCAAGAGTATTTATAGAAATGAAAACATGGTTTCATTTATTATACATATGAAAGGCCCCTGTGTTTACAACTTTGCACCTTACTGATCATCAAAGCATTTGTTGTCTTTCAAGACTCTCCTTGTTCTATTTTTTGTTTCTAACACACATGTTCATTCTTCATTGAATTCTGTGACTTCTTCTGTGGCTTAACTGAAAGTCAAGGTGTTCTTTTGAAATACTACAATTCTCAGGATGCAACTATGCCCTGTGTTGTGATAACGAGGTCTATATATCACGCTGCCTCTGCTTGCTTTAACTAAACTTAGCATGATTTAAACTGAGTCTCAAACTTGTTCACATCATTTCTAATCGTTCTCACACCAAGATTTTGTTAGTTCATCATTAATTTGTACATTAATGAGACTAGTGTTATCCCCATTAATAATAAATACCATAGCATAAGAACAAATGAAAGAAGAAAGATGAAAAGACAGTAAGTGTAGACAGAGACTTCACTGTTGGAAATGTCACAAAAGAGTCTACTGACGTCGTTGCATTCTATCCTGATAAAATCTATTCCACAAGTTCCAGTTGCTCCAGAGACTGACATAAGGAAGCTGACGTTCAGAGATTACGTAGAATCCATTCCAGAGGCAAGTTGACTAAGAATGGTTGTCTCAGCTGCAGCCAACTCATGCCCAAACTTTTAATCATGTCATACTTCTCCCAGAAAACTACCTTTTTACCATATGATAACATTTAATTATTTTGTATGCATTTTCCAGTGGCCATATGTAAACTGTGCCTCATAATATAAATGCATGCTAGAGTAGCTATGAATGCAGTTTAGCATATTTGTAATTCATGTCTTACCACAATGTCAAACATGTTGGATATCAGTGCATCGATGAAATCCTTACTACTCTGTTTTCCTTATTACCAATAGGGTAGCTATCACACATCAGCACAGCAGCATTATAATCAGAGTTGGGTTTTATGCATTATGTTGGCAGTGAGTACAGCCTGGGACATCAAACTCTTTCATGATCTTCATCGATTTTCTCCCTTTTGGAAATATTTATTTTTGTTTGATATTATGCGTTTTGTCAAATATTGCTGTCAGAAAATTTAATACATTTGTTAAATCATGCTGTGTAGGGTATATTTCTTCTGCAAGAGATACTCACTATGTTGCGAGCTTGGAAGGACCCTCTAAATCAGCTCGTGACTGAGCTGAGGGGTATGACAGAAGCTCCTACTTCAATCATAGCAAGAGCCAACGTTGTCGGGACAATAATGGATGGACTTCAAGAAGGTGTTAGAAGGATACTCAACAGGGTTTGTAGTCTTCCTATGTTCCTTTGTCTTTCTTGTCCATCAGAAATATGAGCACTGTCATAAAAATTTGATGTAACTAAATTTATTTACCTAGTCTTTTAGAATATCTAGGATGTGCTATTCCATACTTCAGGGATCTCAACAGGAAGTTAATGTTCCTCATAGTCCTTTTCTGTAGCTGATGAAATCACGCTATTGTCACGTGGGTATACTGAACTCCATACCTTTGTCTGAAAGTTTACAATTCTAACTTCTCCCCAAATAGTCATTCACCATTTACAATGAATAACAGCCAGGAAATAATAATGTGTAATAACTTAATTTGGTTTTGGTGAATAGATTCATCCTGCATTCAAAGAAGTTGAGGAGTACCCTGTCTGGAAAGGATTAGCATCCTTGCAGTCACCTGATGAAGACATTCGTGTTTTGGCTTTTCATAACCTATTTCAGTGCTTGAGCAGTGATTCACGGAAGATTGACTTTAATCTAAAGCTCCTGAAGTGCCGATTTGTCTATGACAGAAACTGTTAATTTTACCCTCAACCCATCTAATTTTGATATCACTGTTACAAATCTTTCTCTTTGGAAGTTTGTTTTTGTTTAATAACTTTCGTATATGATGCATTCTTTGGTTGTGAATAAAAGTTCACTCTTTAAGAAGGTAATGTCTACGTATCATGTGTGTTTTTTCGGTTCTGGGTTACCTCACTCAAGACGATATTTTCCAGTTCCATCCATTTGCCAGCATGGTGTCCTTATTTTTTTTAATTATTTTTTTATTAATTAGAGTTTATTCACTTTGTATAGCTATAGGCCCCTTAGTCATACTCTCCCAATCTCACCCTCCCCCTGCTTCTCCTATGCCTCTCCAAAGTCCACTAATACAGAGGTCCTCTTCCCATTCCCTCTGACCCTGGCCTTTCAGGTCTCATCAGGACTGGTGGCATTGTCTTTTTCTGTGGCCTAGTAAGGCTGCTCTCCCATCAGGGGGAGGTTATCAAAGAGCCAGCCACTGAGTTTATGTCAATGACCGACCCTGTTCCTATTACTATGGATCCCACTTGGATACTGAACTGCCATGGGCTACCTCTGTGCAGGGGTCCTAGGTTATCTCCATGCATGGTTCTTGGTTGGATTATCAGTTTCAGAAAAGACCCCTGTGGCCAGAATTTTTGGTTCTGTTGCTCTCTTTGTGGAGCTCCTGTTCCTTCCAGGTCTTTCTATCTCCCCCTTCTTTCCTAAGATTCCCTGCACTCTGCCCATAGTTTGGCTGTGAGGCTCAGCATCTGCTTTGATACACTTCTGGGTAGTCTTTCAAAGGCCCTCTGTGGTAGCCTCCTGTCCTCTTCCCCGTTTTCTCTCTCTTCCCATGTCTATACCATTTACCTTTCTGAGTGAGGATTGATCATCTTACCCAGGGTCCTCCTTCTTTTTTAGCTTCTTAGGTGTACAGATTTTAGTATATTTATCCTATATAAGTGAGTATATACCATGTGTGTCAATATGCTTCTGGGATACCTCACTCAGGATGATTTTTTCTAGTTTCCACCATTTGCCTGCAAATTTCATGATTTCCTTGTTTTTAATTGCTAAGAAGTATTCCATTGTGTAAATGTACCACATTTTTTTTTCCATTTTCCAGTTGAGGGATATTTGGGTTGTTTTAATTTTCTGGCTACAAATAAAGCTACCAGAAACATAGTTGAGGAAATATACTTGTTGGAACATCATTTGGGTATATGCCCAGAAGTTTTATAGCTGGGCTTTGAGGTAGAGCTATTCCCATTTTTCTGAGAAAGTGCCAGATTGATTTCCAAAGTGGTTGTTCAAGTTTTTACTCCCATTAGTATTCTTGCCAACATGTGCTGTCACTTTTGGTTTTGATCTTAGTCATTTTGATTTGCATGTTCCTGATGACTAAGGATCCTGAGCTTTTTTATATACGTGTTGGCCGTTCCAGATTCCTCTGTGAAGAATTTTCCAGTTAGCTCTGTATCCCATTTTTAAATTGGATTATTTGATTTGTTGGCATTTAATTTCTTGAGTTCTTTCAATGTTTTGGAGGGTTGGTAAAGATCTTTTTACTTTTCTTCATTATTTTTTCTTTATTTTTAATTACAGTTTATTCACTTTGTATCCCAGCTGTTGCCCTCTCTCTCATCTCCTCCCATTCTATCCTCCTTCCCTCTTCCCTTCCTAAGTCTCTTTTTCAATCTTTTGGCTGCAATTTTGTTCTATTTATAGTGTCCTTTGCCTTACAGACACTTTTAGGTTTCATGAAGTTCAATTTATTAATTGCTGACCTTAGAACCTGAGTTGTTGGTGTTCTGTTCAAGAAGTCATAGAGTGGGTCTATGCTCCTTACAAAGATGTAGCTGTTGGGCAGCTCGAAATTCATGTGGGTCCATTAGTAACGGACTGTCTCTGATGTGGACTCTGTTGCCTGCTTTATGTTCACTTCCACCTAGCCTGGCTGCCTCTCCAGACTATAGGGGAAGAGGATGGACTCAGAACTGATGAGACTTGATGGGATGGGATCGTAGGGGATCCCCTTTTCTGAGGATTTCAGAAGGGAGTATAGGAGAAGAGGGAGGAAGGTGGGACCAAGAGGAGAGGAGGGAGGAAGATACAATAGAGATATAAAGTGAATAAACAATAAGTATTAAATTGATAAAGAAGATAATGTCTAAAAATCCAAATTTTGAACCTTTTTTTGTTTATGTCATACAAAATCTATCAGTTTGATTTGGTACTATCTATCAAAATTTGTCATTAACTAAAGTTTTGTTTGCAAGTAAGGCAATTCAAAGCTTACCTGGAACCACAGCAAGTTAATATGGGTCATCCTATCAAAGCAATGATTGAGACTGCTACTGTTTCATTTTACTGTAAACTGGGAAAGCTGTAAGTTCTTTACAAAAGCTGACACTGTCTATGGGCTTACTTTTGTAATAAAATGATATAAAATACAAATGCTATGAAACTGCTTATGCCTATGTGCCATCAATTTTTAATGTATTAATTTTTAATTAAACTATGATGACTTTTTTGCTCTATCTTATGTTCCACCCCTACCCTGCACTCCAACATCTTGTCAAATTGATAGATTTTTTCCTTTTACTATTATTGTTAAATACACACACACACACACACACACACACACACACACACTGCTAATGTCTTTTTAGGGCAGACCATTTCTTATTGGATAAGCAATTATGGGGCTCATATCGAAAGAAGACTAATTCTTCCTTTCAATAGTGAATAATTGCCACTAGTTCTTCAACTAGAATTGGAGCCAAGTGAGATTTCTGCCATACTTTTTTTGAGTATCAACTCATTTTGAACTTCTTAAAGTCTTGTTTAAGTATTAATATTCTTGATATTCCATTGGTACCTATATCTAGGAAACACAATATCATGAAGACATCCTTTTTCCCTGGCTATTATAATCTTTATGTCATCACTTTCATTACGATTTCTGAGCCTTAGGTGTAAGGGTTGTATTATAGATTTATCAATTGGCACATGACACCCAACAATTATTTTTTTTTCTGCATTTTGATCAGTTGTGATTTTCTGTAATGGTCTTTGCGTGATTCAAAAGATTTTTTTATAATAGGTTATTGCTATATTTAACTCTGGGCATAAGGATAAGTATGTAGAATGCAGTAGGAAATACTTATTTAAAAACCTGGCATCGTTAGGTTCTTCTCTGAAATCCAGGATCATACTAGCTAAGGGCATTTGGCTATCTTTCCAGTACAAACATTATTTTCCTCTTATTGACTAGGTCTAAGCCCATTTAGACACCTGTTCTTGCTGCAAAGATAGACATGCCTCTGTTGCACCTTTAGATATATCTTTTTGTACTGGTCATTCTTGTACTTTGAGGATACCATGTCTGAGATGGAATAGTGATTGATCTTTTCCATTTAAAGTTTACACAACAACTTCTGATACTATGAAAGCTAGTTTACAGGGATGAGGCTACCAGAAAAGGTCCACTTTGATGCCTCTGAATCTCATGCAAAAAAACTGTGTATTGTCTTAGGAAAGGGAGACCTAACTTCAAGATGTGAGAGGCAGCCAAAACAATGCTACGTACTCTGAGAAGCTTCTGGGCCAAGAAACTAGATACAGGTGATATGAAGGGTAAAAGAAGAATAATGAGGGAGGCTTTGAAATTAGGAAGGTAGATACATAGCAAAAGAGAAATTAGGAAGGTAGGAAATACATACTAAAGAGAGGGAGTAGGAATAAATAACAACTAAAGTAATTGAAAAGGAAATACCACTACTAGGTATATACCCAAAGCTTGCTCAAGTACACAAAAGGGATACTTGTTCAACCAT
>REGO01000331.1:1274278-1297614 GCA_010120015.1 Rhombomys opimus | reverse complement strand
AAAAAAAGAATGATGACAAAAAAGCTTTCAAATATCTTTCAAGAGATACCTTCCTACCATAATATCCCCTCCCTAACACCTTTCCAAAATGCCCAGAAAGCAGCCAGATATATGTCTTCTGTCTTAAAGTGTTTAATCACAATTATGACCAGCATGAATAGAAAGACCAGACAGAAACTCCAGCAATGTGTGGAAGCACTTCATCCACACATAGGAGTGCTACTTTTTTTTTTTTAACACAAACCACTACATACCTAACCACCATGAAAGAAAATGGGTAAGCTGAACAAAGTAGACTTCCAAAGAGAGAATTGTGTGGGAATTGTTCTAGAAGCATATCCAGCTTCAGTCTTTAAAATGATTTTCTGAATTTACTGTTCACAGGCACTCATTTCACTTACACATGCCAAGACAAATAGAAGTTGCAATGTGTGAACGAAACCAAAGCTTTAGTACCACTTTATGAATGTTCAACATGGTTAGTACAATAGATTAAACAATTGTTTTAAAATGTAATTTGTGGTCATAATGATAAAGTCAAGAGGAAAACATCTTAGTCTTGTCAGATGAAATGAATACTGTTTTATCAACAATGACCAATAACCTATGGAATCCCCAAACTCAATAGATCAGCCTAAGCAGTTGTTATAGAGTCAGTAATTACTGAGCATTTCCTTTTCCATGCACTCAGGCATTTACGTAGTTTATAAGTCCAAACTAATTAGCAACAAACAAACAAGCATACCTGAACTCATTAAACATATTTTCTAACTGGAAAGGACACAAAACAAAAAGAACACACAGAAACACTGTGAAGCAGATGAGTAGGTGACCTGTGTGCTAAAGGAAAAGAATTAGCAAATCTCCCTAAAGGCTCAGGGAGAGCAGGTGATAGAAAAGATCCCTGTAAGGTTCAAGACCTAACTCAAGGAAAAGGTAAGCCTCATTTCCTGCGTTAATTAAGACTACAATATGCTCTCTTGGATTACAAATCCAGTTTTTGTCCTGTCCATCAGGATTTATGTCCCTCTTAAGTGATTTCAAACAACCTGTCCTAGCAAAATCTATTCTTAAGATGGGCACTTCAATTCATGTTGATCTGAAGAAAAATTTTCCAATTACTCAAACTCTTTTCACATGAACTGATAACGTTTTATAATAATTGTGCAATAAACTCTGAAAATTCACACATCTTGATTGCAATGATATAAACATGTTTCTAGATTTCAGAAAACTGAATCTAGTCTTATTCATAAAGTTCTACCAATATTCTCCCTTACATAACTTACACTGTGACATACTGTTTCTGTATTGTGTCTCTTAAAATTTATGTAAAATTTGAGTTAAAAACATGTTATATTGATAATTGAAATCGTTACTTCAAAAGGGAAGAGAAAAGATGTAAAGGAAGGAAAAGGGAAAGAAAAAAAGAGAAAAGGAAAATAGACGAAAAGGCTATATATTAAAATAAAACTGTGTATCCAACAATTATCTCATATAAGTTTTCATATAAGGCAAGTATGGGTCATGCCTGAAAGTTGAGATTTCCAGAAGTTTAAGGGGGAACACCATGATAAATCTGAGAGAAGTCTGGTTATGTTGTGAGTTTCAGACTAATTTGTCTTAAGATTAAAATGCTCTAACTAACAAACAGACCGACAGAAAAACACAACCACATAGAAGAATAAAAATATTCACATGATTTAAACTAGATATTCACATAAGAATAATTTTACTATCTAATAAATCTTTTAAAGAAAAATATTACATCTGAAGCACCTTTATGAGCATGGATCAGAAATTATAAGTATAAGGGACATGTTGAGTTTCCCACTGACATTTCGAATGAAGTTAATCCTATCATGTAAACATGAGTCAATTTTGGAAAGAATTTTCTCTAGTAATGAAATGCGTGCTGCTCAATGAAACTTTCTTTCCACAGTTGTGTCTGAGGGTAGGAGACATACTTGTAGAAATGGGAGTGCTTTCGAGTGTAAATGTAGGGTGGGAAGCTACAAAGCTTTATTTGTGCCTGAAGATGATTTGCTGTTGTTTCCTACCATGAATGCTAAGGTCTGCTGACCAGCCTTCTACCACACCACTCCACACTTGGGGCCAGACACCATCACAATGGGATTTAGAACCCAGTTCTCTGAAGTTACTAGAGTCCTCTCTTCCGGGACAATTAGGAAGATGGATCTTGGGGGGATGTTTGGTCTGGCATTATTCTTCATCAGTCAATACAGACTAATACACAAAAAAAATGACACATGAATGTCTCCATGATACACACAGCACTCTGATTAAAACAAGTTACTTTATCAAAAATTATCTTAATAGAGTCCCTTATATAACATAGATATATTTTTTTCCTGTGGTTACAAACATCTTTCGTGCATTTGTGAAATAGCTTAATTACTTTTGATCATGTTTTCCCAGTGAAGCTTTCTTTTTTTTTTTTTCCTACATTGCAGTTTGGATTATGTATATTAATTACACATGGTATTTTTTTTTTTTTTTTTTGCTTTTTGAAGCTTGTCTTTAAGTAATTAAACAAATAGAAAAAATTAAAAATAAGTAAATAAACTTATTGAGAATTGAGTTCAAAGTGTTAAAATATATTCAGAGTCATTTTGATAGCAATCAAAAGATTTAGCTAATAAACAATTTCATATAGTTATATAAATTAATTATTTAATTGAATCTTTCATTGGTAGATATTATTTACTGCCACAGCTGTTCAAGGACATGGGGCAGAGATTGTAAATAGTATTGATAACTTCAAATAGATAAATCGTATCCTAGCTCCTGTTTCTGAATATCACACATTGTGATGCTGTGGGACAATATGGCCTCTATGCCCATGGATGAAATCATCTTCAATTCACAATTTTTATATTTTCTCCTTTCTTATTCCCTGCTTTAATCAAACACATAAGCAGTTGAAGATAAATCACAATGTCAAAACATTGGACACTATGGATCAATGGAATCCAATCTAGTCATTGTTTTCGTTACCAAAAGACGAGCTCTCATACAGTAGCACAGCAGCATTTTATTCAGAGATTAGTTTCATGTATGACCTTGGCAATGCACACCTACTTGGAGGTCAAAGTTTCTTGTTCTCTCTGTCATTCACTTATTAATCTTTCATTGCTTTTCACCTGCGCATAGTCACAAACAGGGAGCTCAGCAAAAGGCAAGTGGCTATGTTTTATGTAGCTAGGGGAAAGCACATATATCAAGGCCTATCTTCCTTGAGTCTTTCTTTTGGTGTCTCACAGTAAACAAGAAATCATAAATGAGTTCATCAATGAATAATGTGATATTTTACTGTAGAAGCATTCCTATGGGAAAATCACTTGTGCCACTTGCCGTTAATGTGCAGTCAGTGCTGGCATCATTTTTTTCCGAGTCAGGTCCTATGACCATCTTTTCTGGAAAGCCTTGGATTTTTTGTGAAGAAAGAAACAAATCATAGACTATTGATTTCACCAAGTACACCAATGATAGAATTTCAGAGAGAAACAGAAATATTACCAAACATATTATCATTAGAAAAGTAGTTACTCAAATAAGACATATTTACTGTGCCTAAATCAAACTATACACAAATGGTTAAACATTGAGATTTCCAAAATAAATAACTTACACATAATAGTTTCATAGAAATATAATAAATGGATATTTTAGTTCAGCTTTTTTGAGCATGTACCACATGGGCTAATTCGTCTGTATTTCACCCATCTTGATATAACTGTTTAATTATTGGTGCTTAGGGTGTATTCCTTCTGACAGAGATGATCAGTATGTTGGGAGGGTGGAATGACCCTCTGCATCACATAGCAACTGAACTGGGTTGTAAGGAGGAAGCCTCTCATGACATCATAACAAGAGCCAAAGACATTGAAGCAAAACTCAAAGGACTTCTAGAGGCTCTGAGGAGGACACTGAGCAAGGTTTGCCATCTTATATTCATTTGCTTTTCTCATTCATCAGAGAGCTGACCACTGTAGTAAGGAATGCATGTAAAAATGTTATTTCACATAGAAAGAAATTAATAATTCAGGCATCTCAATACAATGTAGATGTTTCTGATAGTCTTTGAGCAACTACTTTTCCTTGGGAGAAAGACCCCTGACCAACATCATCAGATCTCCTCATCAAAACAATCCCTGGACTATTTGCACCTGACAATGTCACGTGCAGCCCTTACTAAGCCTTAGTTTTTCATCTCATATATTTTGAGGACAATAGATTTAGTTGAAAAGTAGAGAAGAGCAGGATCAGTAAAGTATAGTCTGGGCCTATATTGAGGATGTGCTTCCTCTTGAGAAACCAGACACTATCACCTGCATCGTCTCTTGCTAAAGTCCATGCCTGTAGGCTTGTAGGATCTACCTGACTCTCTATTTGCCTTATATGTAAGAACATCTTTAACGTGGTATCTACTGTGTGCAAGAAATTTATCCAAGCATTTTTTTTCTTGTAGAAATTTCATGGTTAACACACTCACAACACTCTGGCATAAATACACTGAAATTTGTGCCTGTGTCTGAGATTTTATAATTCTAATGATATCTTAAGAATTCACTCAACATTTAAAACTAGTAACACCAAGTAAGTAATAGTGTACAATAAATTAATGTCTTTTTTGGTTTGATTCATCCTGGATTCCCAGAAAGTGAGATGTCCCCCACATAGAATGGATTGGCATTCTTGCAGTCACCTGATGAAGACCTTCACTTTCTTGCTCTGTATAATTTATTCCAGTGTCTGGCCAAGGAAGGTTAACTCTAATCTCAGGCTTCTGAAGTTTTGACTTCTCTTTAACACAGATTCTTAATCTCACAGACATCCGATTTAATTTTGAGGTGATTGCTTTTAATCAGTCTTGTTTTGACCAATTTTTAATTTGTAACTTTGAATACATGAGGGTTTGTGTGTGTGTGTGAAGAATCCTTCATTCCTTCATTAGAAATAAAAATGTAATCTTAAGCTATGTTAATGTCTAAAAGACAAGTTGTAGACATTTCTTTTTTTTCCTGTAATACAAACATATCACTAGCATAAATATGTAGATATCAGCAATTGTTACCATTAACAGAAGTTTGATTGAAATAAGGCAATTAATGATTTATAGACTCACAACAAAACAGTATGGGTGACCTCATTAAAGCAGTGTGAGAATATGATTAGTCAGTAACACCATCCTACAAAGAATAAGGAAAATCACAGATATTTTAGAAAAGGCATATAGGGAACAATTTTCACTGTGAAATGATAAACAGTGCAAATATTATGAAACTATGTTATGCCCAAATGCTATTAAAATTTTAATTTAGAAATTGTTAAGTTACAAACATGAAACTGTCTCCTATCATGTTTCCCTGAATTGTTTCCTCAAATTCATCTTAAGCACTTTCCACAGGTTGTCTTTGCTCTGTATCTAACAAGGCTAATTTGGTCTAGTTTCAAATTCATCACATTCAAATTATTTAAAATTCTTCTCTTGTCTTGTGGCTGAAGTCACACATCAAAGAAGGGATGGTCTTCCCCTACAACATTTCTTTTCACTTTTCTGCAGCTGAATATACATTAATTTAATGTTTTTTTAAATAGAATAACAGATTAGTAGAAATTGAAAAAAAGTCCCAGTACTAATTTTTTTAGTCAACTTGAGCATATATTACTGAAAAGCTCTCAACCTAAATTGGGACTGTTTAAGCTTTAAAATCAACAGCAATCAGTCACTACTGAACCCTTTAAGTAATCTCAACCACTTTACTTCCTGTTCATTGAGATTCATGGTGGATCTGAAAGTAAAATACGATATGTGCTATAACTCTCTGCAACTAAGACTGGAAGAATGAGCATAAATCAGTCAACATGTACATCAACTATAAGTTGAAATTAAGCTCAGTGCTCTTTAAAGGTTCTCCATTATCTCTAAAGCATTCCTCATTGCTCTTGCTTACAACTGGGTTACCTGCACATACTTGTGTTTTGAAGACCCTTATGATGAATTGATAAAGACCATACATGAAAGAACATGGTCGAAGGAGCCATTGCTGTTGGGGTATATGTGAAATTGACTCTAGATGTTCCTGAAATTTTTGAGACACAAGGATACTAGTTCATTTTCTCCCTCTTCCCCAAGCCTTCAAGGTACAATGATCTGAAACCATTTTAAACTGTAAATCAATTATCCAATTTCACCTCTGAATGTGATTTTCTCAAGTATTGTGTCACAGCAATAGGAAGTTGACTAATAGTGTTTTGTTTTCTTCCTCAATTCTACCTGTGATTTTTTTTATCAAGAGATGGTCAGCCAACCACTAATGAAAAAAAAAAATGTTTACAGTTACTTTTGAAATACTGCTCCTACAATTGAGGAGCAACAGAATTGTTTTCATATCTTGAAAATGTATGTTAGTAGCATAATGTCTAACGTTACCACCTTTCCCACATTCCCAGCAGGCATCCAGATATGCCCCTTATCTAAAAAACATATGACACAATCAAGACCAGTATGCATAGATGGACAAGAACTATAACCATAAAATACATGGAACTTCTTTACCATTGATATATGATAAATTATTTTGCTATAAATTGCCGTGTGCCTACACAGCATAAGGAAGATGAGAGAGTCAAACTAGGAGTGACTTCAGCAGTGAAATCCATGTGATAATTCAATTAATAAGCTTATCTCATTCACTGTAAAATGCTTTTCTGAATTTGCTATTCAGAGCCACTCATTTTAGTTAATTGCACAAAGAAAATCTAAAGATCAAATTAAGCAAAGCAGAATCTTTTAGGAATATTCTTACAAATTTTTATTTTGCTTAGCACCATTGGTTTGCAGTTATTCTCAGATGTAGTTCATGTCATGCTGAAATAGTGAAAAAAAATAGCTTAATCTTGTCATATTAAGTGAATAATACTTCACCAACAATCAGTAATAACTATGGCCTTTCCAAAATTATGGCTCACCTCAGGGAGTAGTTATTGTCCACTTAACTGATATGTATTTCCTTTTCTAATTACCCAACCATGTAGGCAAGTGTTGGATCCACACTGGTGAGCAATCAAGACCAACAAGCCTGACCTCATCGAATGTAATATTTAATTGGGAAAGACACAACACAAATAGAACACGAGAACACTGTGAAGTATATGAGCAATTCTGGAGGAGTGTAAACATCAATGAAAAGCCCACTTCCTTACGTCAGACTGCTGTGTGTTTTCTTGGATCAAAGATCAAGTTTTTGCTTTGTCTCACGGGATTTAGCTTCCTACAAGATGATTTCAAAATGTCTCTTTCTAGAACGTGCTAAGCTTTAGGCATGTACTTCAAGTTGATCTAAACAAGAGTATTCCATTAATGCAAACTTTTCAGTCGAATGAAAGATTTATAAATAATTGTTCAGCGAATTCCTAAAAATCCAGTACATATTAAATGCAATGATTTAAAACTCTTTCTAGAGTATAGAAACTAAATCACACTTTGTTGACCAGTTCTTACCAGTACTCAGCACTACGTAATTTAAATTGTGACATGCATATTGCTATTATTACATTATAATTTATAATTCATTCAAGGTTTTAGTGAAGAACAAGACATGTTGATAATAGAAATGACTATGTTGAAGCACTCTCTAATCAAGGTAAGATCATTTATTTTTTTTTTAATTTAAAAAAGAAAAAAATTAAAAAATCATGTTCATTTACCCGAGTTGAGAACTAAAAGAAATGGAATTTTGTTTAGGTCTAATAGAACATTAACTAGACAAATCTCTAAGAAGATTGTTGGTTCAAGAATTGGATAGTAAATTTATAAAGTCAGTATTACATATATATGTATATATGTATATGTATATATATACATATATATATATATATATGGAATGACACATGAAAATATACAATGATACAGACAACACTCTTAGATTTAGAAAAAAAAAATGACATTTCACTAAGTTTTCTTACCAAAGCCATCAATATAACGGAGATATTATTTCTTCTGGTTACAAATATCACAGTAGAGATATTCAAAAATTTATTTAAACTAAAATGTAAGCAGACAAGTTTTTTAATCTTCTGCACATGTTTTCCATAAAACAAGAAAACTGGACCTGAAGGGTCGCTACAATATCAGACAGTGCAGACACTTCACTTCATATCATCTGGTACAAAAGATATCCAAGATTATTCCACATTTCCCTGAGTTATCATGGAGCTTCCATGGAAGAAAGCCTTACTTGATACCACAGGCGATACAATCTATAGTAATGACTGATTAGAAAGACACAACTGTAGAGAGCTGGTTGTTTTCACCCCTGCCTTCACCTGGAGACAGGGATAGGCAGGATGTTTTGCCAAGTTCATTTCCTTTTGTTTGTGTAAGGATCACAAAGACAAGTGGTTGAGGCAAACAAGTTTGACATCTCATGAATTTCTTCATTGTATCGAGGTGCTTTGCTCTGATTATAAAAAGGAATAAACCTGTGTGACAGTTTCTACTGGCAGCCCTCTTGAACTGATCTCATATGTAGTGAGTGTGTGTGTGTGTGTGTGTGTGTGTGTGAGTTTGTGTGTGTGTTTAAATTTTCTTTCAATCCACACTCCCCACTCAGGAACTGTTTGACTCTGCCAGTGGGCTCCAGCACATACCCACTGGTGCATGAACACAATGGGAATAGTCAACCACTTTCTGGTTGGATGTAAGGCCTACTCTTCAAGGAGAAGCCTGTACCTGCCACCGTGCTTGGACTAGAAACGTATAGCAAGAGAGTTCACTGATCATAGTTGAGAACCTATTCCTATTATTCTCCAAAATGCATATAGTATTAAAAAGACTGCTAATAACTTATCATCATCTTTCTAGATTAGTACATTCCTTAGTAATCAGCTGAGAAACTTACGTTTTGCAGCAGATGCTGATAAATAAATAGACTCACAAGTGACCAAGTTATATAGTAGAAGAGACTGCAGAATGCTTAGCACTAAATGGGGCATAATGCCCGCTTCTTTACAAGACTCAAGGATCCCTGATGAAGTTGGAAAATGTAAGGGCAGGACTATTTATGATGAAAGGGTTTTCACTACAAAAACAAACAAAAAACCCAATTGTCCAAATAAACTCATAGTACTTGTGACAGTGTGAATAAGACTTGTATTAATTAGCTGAAAGCCAGACAAAGTCTTAACATGGAAAGGGTATTTTGCCAGGAAGTTGCACTCTTCTGAAAGGAACATCTGACCACTGATAGTTACACAGAGAGAGAGGAGACATAGATGGAGATACAGAGACAGATTGAGACAGATACAGTCACTGAGAGACTAAATCAGTTTTCACGAAAATCTCAGACCTTGTGAAAATGATCATGCTCCAGTGAATATACATACATCCAAGAATACTTTGGCAGCACAAATTTGGCTTGATAAGTTTAACAACAGCTACAAAAGAATAAAATGGTGGCAAAGTTCCATAGGTAAGATGGAGGGTAAAACACAGAAGAGTTGAGGAGGTAAATGATATAATCAAAACATGTTATACATAATCAAATAACTAATATTTTAAGTAAAAAGGGGAGACTAGTAAAGAAGCAGAAGATGATCAGGATAGAGAGGAAGATGAAAGGTTAACAAAATGTTAAAAATAAAACCAATTATTATCATTTTAGTATATGCTGATAATTTTAAAGGGATACATTTGGGAAACAAATAAAATGTCCTAAGTAAGCCTAAATTACAACTACACCCTAAAACCAAAATCTTCTTGCCTATGGGCAGCCCTGGATGGATAAATACAGAGAGATGAGAATGAACAAGGTTGGATTTATCTTAAGCGTGGAAAGTAATCCCCTCCTCAGAGGATACATTGTGTACAGTTCTGTACTAAACATGGGGATGCTGTGTGGATGTTCAGTGGAGCATCTGCTGAACAATTTTCTGGACACTTTTGCCTGAGGATGAGAAATGTTAGGCAATCACTTGTTTTCCCAGAAATTTATCTGTGGGGAGGAATTTGCTCACCCAGCTCCAGGCCCTTACAGAAAACATTCATCCCAGTTAAACATCTCCATTACACAGAGCTAATCAAAAGCCAGAAGTCGCTGACTGTGGCATGTGTGGCCTACATCTAGGAAGGTTTGTGAAGACATGGCAAAGCATCAGCAATAACAAACAGAAAAGCTTAAGAAAAAAATGTATTAAAAAGTATGTATCACACCCATTTTAGCATACCTGAAGTCTTACTCTAGAGAAGTGGCTCTCAATCCCTTTGGGGATTAGATGACCCTTTCACAAAGGTCACTTTAGACCATTGGAAAGCAGAGATACTTATATGACAACTCATAACAGTAGCAAAATTATAGCTGTGAAGTAGAAATATAAATAATATATGATTGGGATCACCACAACATGAGAAACTCTATTGAAGGGTCACAGCATTAGCAAGACTGATATTAATATGAGAATGAGACCCATGCACGATATATTGAACATGTACAAGGATTTTGTTTAGAATTTACATCAGTGAAAAATTCAGAGGCAATTCTACACTTCCTTGAAGTAGGCAGAACAAGGCCTAAGGAGAGTGTGCTTACCATCTCCAAATTATTATGTAAAGATAAAGCTACAGGTCTCGATAACTTAGCAATGCACTAGGAAAAAACAGATGGGTGAACATCTAAAGACAGCGGTTAAAAAATGAGTAAGATATTACATAGAGATGTGGGAAAAAACATTCCTGAGAGCTTTAAGTTTATTAAATGACATACTAATGCCTGGCATGTGTTACCTTACTGTGATTTAGTAGACAGCAAGTTCTCGAAGTTGTCTTACACCATTCGGATTGTTGAGACTACAGGTGGACACAGGTCAGAAGGAATTGAGTGGACTCAGTTGCAAATATATTTCATTGTCTCTCTCCATGATAAGGAAAAATCAGATTGGGATTGAAGTGGAATCTTCCTCCATGCTACTTGTTTCATAGTTTCAAAGACACTAAAGGATCTGCATAAAAAGAACTGACAGCAATGAGAGGACTCCCTTATATGTTGATGCCGGGAACAAGCACAGCACTGCATGTCCAACAAAACAGTTGTGAGAGAACAATTCTGATTACAGGAGTAATGGCCATTTAAGCTGCTACAAGATTCTGATTAATACTTTGACATATTGGCTCAATATTGAGTGGATACATACATCATACCCTCAAAAAGACCCAAAGTTTATAAGCCTCTACTGAAAGGATGCAAGAGCATGAGCAAGGAGAGGATGTCATAGAGTACAAAATTCTACATCTGGCCTAGTATGTTCATGAGTGATTATGTACGTACTAACTTGGCTTTAGAGAGCTCTAAAATGACTTGGACACTAGCTATACCATGCAAATAGTAGAGAGACATATATTCAGCAGTTTTATGACAATAACGAAATTGCTAACATTTCCAGAAGCAATAAGGTCATTAGAACCTTATCTAGGTTTTGAATTTTTTTATTATTTTAATTTTATTTTTAATTATACTTTATTTACTTTGTATCCCCTCTCTAGTTCCCTCCCTCCTCCCCTCTCAATCCCTCCTTTCTTCACCCTTCTCCACGCATACCCCTTCCCAAGTCCACTGGTAGGGGAGGGTTTCTTTTTCATCCTTCTGATCCTAGTCTGTTAGGTCTCATCAGGAGTCAAAGCAGATGTTGAGACTTATGGCCAAACTTTGGGCAGGGTGCAGAGAATCTTATGAAAGAAGTGAGAAATAGTAATGTCTGGAGAGGACAGGAGGTCCACAAGGAGAGCAACAGAACCAAAAAATTTGAACACAGGGATCTTTCTTGAGACTCATACTCCAACCAAGCACCATAAATGGAGATAACCTAGAAACCCTGCACAGATGTAGCCCATGGCAGTTCAGTGTCCAAGTGGGTTCCATAGTAATGGGAACAGGGACTGCTTCTGACCTGAACTGATTGGCCTGCTCTTTGATCACCTACCCCTGGGTGTGTGGGGGGAGCAGCCTTACCATGCCACAGAGGAAGACAATGCAGCCACTCCTGATGAGACCTAACAGGTTTTGAATTTTTATTTCTTTCCTGTTACAGCAGTGAGTGGCCTTGGGGGCAATTTGCTAGAATATATAGGAATTAGAAGGTTAACTGAGAAAAGGATTCCATGGTAGCCGTGGGCCACACTCTGTGGTGGAGCTTTCCTGAGATGCAGAAGTCATTGACTCAAGCCTGTGCCTGTAAGTAACATCTCAGTCATGCCCTTGCCTTAAATCTGAACACTATGGGGATTCTCTGAGGTTATTAGATGAAATCCTTTTGTCAGAGTCCTGTCTTGTTCCTTTTGCATTAACAGACATTGTATTTATTCAAGTAACACAAAACGAAGCTTAGGAGAAATTTTGCAGTCTTGCAAGCATCTTCACAGGGATGTAGCATACACTTTAAAGTGGTTGACCAACATGGGGACCCTTATATGATTTTCTGAGATTCTTAAGTGGTAATGTATTAGGAACAAAAGAGTCAGTGTTTTCATATTGTCACAACTCGGAAAGAAAAAGGAAATGTTTTCTTGTTTCTTGCTTCTTAAACATGTGTTTGCCCACTTGAATCAAACTTCAAGACATTAGGTGCTGAAGACTAGAGTAGACAATGATAACAGACATGAGTCTTACACTCCTGATCAAACAGAGGTTTGGGGTTATAAGCCTAATACTGCTATATTTATCAACAGTTGCTGATAAAGTTCTGTAGATGACATGGGCAGGAAAACACGAGATAATTGGATTTTTAGAAAAAAAGAGAACAAAAGTATTCACTTCATGGGAGATTATGGAAATTCTTCATGTAACATTGGAGAGCACACTTATACATACATTCATACATACAAAGATGGATAACTATTATTTTTATATTGCACACAGTGAAGTCAGAAAGCAAGGTATTCATGTGAAATTAAAGTCTATAATAGGTGTTATTTAATACTAGGTGAATTCTTTAGCCAAGAAGCTTTTTAGCAAAATTGCATAGTACAGCATGTTTAGGTCCTCTTACTTGTGAGTATTTGTGTTCTTCAGGCAAAATTTTTAAAATTGACCCGGTATATCATGATATCATGAACATGTTCTGTGTGTCATAAATTTGAATATAATTCAGATTACTGAGAATCATATTTTTGTTTCTTTTTTTTTTTTTTTTCAGGACCGGGTTTTTCTGCATAGCCTTGGAAATCCTGGAATCGTTTATAGATGAGGCCAGCCTTGAACTCACAGTGATTTGCCTGTCTCTGCTTTCCCAAATTCTGGGATTAAAGTTGTGCATCACCACACCCAATTTCATTTTTTTTCCAGAAATTCTTTATCAGTAATGTCAAGAAATGTAAAAAGTAATTTTTAACTTGTTTTCTATATCACGTTTCTTTTGTGTTGACAGTGCAACTATTGATGTGTTAGAAATCTATCTGTTTGTTTGACTGTTGAATCAGCAAATTATGGAGGCTCCCGCAGAGATCATTGTCAAAAGTCTAAAGAGGATTGTTTTCACAGAGCAAACAATATAGATAAAATGAAGATTACTAGGGCTTCTGTGCTCAGGGGTTAAAAGGGAAAGTTGGTGATTTAGAAGCAACAACATTTGCAGAAATGAGTCTTAGCAGTATAGATGGGGTCTCTGCTACATATATACTGGAAAGAGCCAGGTGTATCAGGCACATTCCTGTGGGGTAAAGAGCACATAGTGCAGGCATTCTGCCTTGCAGTGTCTATTAATAAGACTTAGGATTTGGCTGTGGGTCTCTGTATCTGTCTCCATCAGCTTCTGGGAAAGTCCCCTCAGAGGAGTTATGCTAGAAGACACCACAAGAAAACCTAAAACGTTAACTAACCTGGGCTCATAGAGAGTGAACTTTCAACCAAAGAGCATACATGGACTGATCCTAGTCTCCATGCACATATGTAGCTGCTGTGCAGCTTGGTATTCATGTGGATCTCCCAGCCATTGAAGCAGGGGTCCTCTCTGATTCTGATGCCTGCCTTTTGATCCCATTCCCCTAGCTGAGCTCCCTCAAGAGAAAGTTCCTAGTCTGGCAGAAACTTACTATACTAAGTCTGATTGGTACCCATGGTGGACCTCTGCCTTCTCTGAAGAGAAGGAAATGGGGGAATGGAGAAAGGGGTGTGTGAAGGAGGGACTGGGAGAAGAGGAGGCTGTGGATCAGGATGCAAAGTGATAGATAGATAGATAGATAGATAGATAGATAGATAGATAGATAGATAGATAGATAGATGGATGGAGGGAAATAGGACTTAACAAAAATCACATAAATTTTAAGTCTTTTTTTATTAGGTAAATATTAAGACTTTTTTGATTAAATTACAAAGAAGTATTACATAGAGAACTCAATCTGAGGCTTTAGTAAAAGAGCAGTCCATAGCTTTCTTGTAAGTTAGTAATGGCAGCATTCAGCATTGGCAGCATTCAGAAATGGCAGCATTTCACTACTGGATTGTCATAGCTTTTATTACTACACAACAAGCAATCATGTTTTGACTCTTACCAGGTGTGAAGATACAGCAGGTTAAAATGTGCTGTATTTGTCAAAATGCAAACACTGCATGCTGAGTTAGAGACAAAGTTTTGGAGAATCAGATCACTGAAAATCAACATAAATTTCTAACATTAAAGTGTCTGTGGCAAATGATTCTAAATGTCTCACTTAGAAATTACTTATGGTCAAATATTTAAAAATTTCAGTGTCACTTCTGATAGCCAACCAAAATTTTACCAAAGCAACTCTTTCAAATGTGTGTGTTTGCGTGTGTGTGTGTGTGTGTGTGTGTGTGTGTGTGTGAGTGAGTGTGTAAATATAGTTATTTACTTTATTCTGGGTAATATAGTTATTCTTTAATACAGCAGTTTAGCAGGAAGCTGTCAAAGTCAAGACTAAGCAAGTTTATAGTAGTATTTTTAAAATAGTCTTGATAATCTCAGAAACATGGTTCTCAATAGAGCTTCTGTTTCTATATAAATAAGTAATGAATAAATAAATAAATACATGCAGGGAAAATGGGACTTAACAAAAATCACATGAAATTCAAGTTGTTTTTTTCATCAGCATAGTTTGATAATAATAGTATATCAGTTTAGTTTGATAATCAGGGTAAAACCTGCTCCTGTGGGAGAATGTGGCCTCTGCATCCATAGATGCCAGAGCACTTGGCACTGGTGAGGTATCCTTCATAGACCTTTTCGACGATGCCATTATAGTGTCTGAGAACATCAGCAAGCCGGCTACAGAAATTCAAAGGCTACTGGTAAATAGTGTACTGGACCCTGGCATCTTTCGACAATGGATGGTCCTGATTTTACTGGTAGTGCACTATAGTTAAACAGAAATCACCACTAGCTAATTTTCAGGTAATACACATTCATTTATGAAAGCACACACCAGTCCCTGAGAAGCAGGAAGAGGCATCTTCACTGAGAAACTACAGTTATTTAATGGAGAAGTGCACAGCCATGAACTGGGTGAATGGAACAGAACAAAATTAAACTGCAGTAGATTCAAGATGGGGGGGAATGCCATAGCTTCTCTGAAACTCGTAAGTTCTAGGAAGCTTTTCAAAACATTCCTGGTACATACCCACAGATGAGGCCTGGATAAGGGGAGGGCTGAATCTTCTTGATAACTGTATGTTATGTGATCAAGAACAGTGGAAATCAAGGAGGGAAAAAGAGATAAGTCTCCAGTGTTACAATGGGCATGCCAAAATGTGCCTCTACGTTTGTAGTAGGTATGCTATTTTTCTTTTACTCACATTTTTTTCTTTCCTCCTGTTTCAGAGCACCAATGCCTTCTCATCAAACATGTTCCTTAAAATTGTGTTTCTTTTACTTCCAGACTTTTTTTCACACATAAAGCCAGGAGCCAAGGGTTGTACTACACTTTAACCTAGACGAAAAACCATCATGGGTCAAATTTTTAATAGTATACCTCCAGAAGAAAAGAAACATCAGCTAGGAATGTTAGAACAATAATAAAACCATGCAGGAAAATCCTCTGACTTGTAATAAATGCTGAGACATCTCACAGTGTTCTCTAAATTTATGTTACTATAAGCTTATATTAAGTATAATATAAATATAATATGCTTTATACAATATACAAATATACTATGACATAAAGCTCTAAAAGTTGTCCAAGGGAAAATATTCTGTGGTCCTGATTGTGCTTGTAGGGAGCCAGTGTTCTTTGATATATTTATTGAGTATACTGTAGATATCCATTAGCTGAGAATTTCATCCTTGTGCATTGCATTCCATGGATTGACCAGATCTAACTTAAACTGAAACCATGCCAAGTGTTGGATCGATTAGCTGTTCAGACTCTTCCTGAAGCTAGTTATCTTGTATAAGATTTCTTTCTTGTAGAAGAAACAGGAGTACTGGTTTGGAATTAGGCAAAATTTCTGGGCATTTATATTTGTATCCCATTTTTGTATCTAGAAGCTGTTTCCTGGAGTCATCCATCATCTCAGGCTCATGTTCTTTCCTTTTTCCTTTTAAAAAATTTATTCATTTACTTTTTTATTTGTTTATTTCTTTGTTCACATCCTGATTGTAGCGCCTTTTCTTCTCTCCTCTCTGTGCTACACTCCCTCCCTCTTCCCCCTTTCCTGTTCTTTGGACAACAGGAGCTCCCCTACCCCACCAACCTACCCCAGCTCATCAGGACTGAATGCATCTTCTTTCCTGTGGCCTGGGGAGGCAGCCCCTTCATGGGGAAGTGATCAAAAAGCAGGTACCTGAGTTCATGTCAAAGACAACCCCTCCCTATACTAGGGAACCCACATGAAGCCTGAGTTGTCCATCTGCTGCATCTGTGTAGGGGGACTAGGCCCATTCAATGTGTCATCCTTGGTTGGTGCTTTAGTCTCCACTAGCCTCTCTGGGCCTTGGTTAGTTGACTCTGTTGGTCTTGTGGAGCTCTTGTCATTTCTAGGTCCTTCTATCATTCCCCACTTTTATACAAGACTCTCTATGCTTCGGGTGAGTCTCAGCACCCACTGCTAGGTGGAGCCATTCAGAGGGCAGCTTTGCTGGCTCCTGCCTGCTAGCACAGCAGAATATTGCTAATAGTGTCAGGGGTTGGCTCTCTTTTTTCTCTTTAACATGGATATCTTAGTCTTGAGAAGGGCACAGAGTACCACTCCTATCCAAGAAGCTATTTACAATTGATACCTGCTAGGAAAGAAAAAAAATGCGTTTTCTTTGATGGAATGTAAATGAGTATATCAACCACACTGCAGGACAGGTTCCATACCCAGGAGCAGTCAGCACCCCAAATCTAGCAGACACTATGTTGCTGGTTTTGAGGTGCTAGGAGAAATTATGTTTCACTTGTTTTGTTTTTTATATTTTTGTCTTATTTTTGTTTGTCTTGATTTCAGCTTTTGTTTTGTTTTGCTTTGGTTTCAAAGAGAGAAAGGCAAAGCAAACCAGAAAGAGAACATGAAGTTGAGTGGGTGTGAAACTGAGGATCTATGTACAACTATTTGGGAGAGGGAAAAGATACACTTAAACTATGTTGTACATGAAAATTAATAGCAAAAGGAAAATAGAGCAGCTTCTCTCTGCCTGATGGTTGTATGTTATCTGTACATAGTCACTCAGTGTACAAGATGAGAAAATATATTAGGCTTCAGTCCAACAAATGGTACCCAGAGAATATATCTCAAAATGTGAAATAAATATATTTCTTGATTTCTTTTTACTCACATGTTTTTCTGAAATTTCATATTCTAGCCTTTAACGGCCTACATTTCTGAGTAGTCTATTAAACTGTCACAATATGTGTGATTTATTTTTAATAACAAATATTTTAAATAATATAGTTAACTAAATATGGTTAAATACTTATACATTTATTAATGTAAAATAACATATTTTAAATAATTTAAGTAAATGTTTAATACATAAATATGATTAATACATGCATATTGAATTATATATTTGTATTTTAACTACTCCTTGTTTAGACTTTTTTTAATTAAATTTTTGTTTTGTTTTTTTCCAAACAGAGTTTCTCTGTGTAGACTTTGCTGTCCTGGAACTCACTTTGTAGACGAGGCTGGCCTCAAACTCAATGATCCATCTGCCTCTGCCTCCCAAAGTGATAGGATTAAAGGTGTGGGCAACCACCTCTTGGATTATTTAGTCATTTTTTAAAATGCCAAAATTGGTAACTGATTTTTGTCCACACAATTCCGTTCAGGATTTATGATTAACTTTTAAAGGTATAACTGTATGTATGCAGTGTTGACAAAAAGAATTGTCTAATTTAATAACACCTAGTTAAAGGAAACATCAGTTTTGAGTGAATGAAAGAGGAGAGTAGTAGGTATAAATGCATATTTGCTGGAGCTATAACTGAAGTCCCAGAGTAGAGTAAAATTTTAAAATATTCACTATTTTGTTATATGAAGGACTTCATGTCAAAACATAAATATTGAGAAGAAACACAGAAACAGTAAGAAAGGAAATGGCTCAGAGCCTAGGCTCTTAAATGAAAGAAAAACAGAGATTTCAGAACTAATGAAAAAAACAGTAGGTGAAATAGTCATTTCAGGTGTATGTAACACTTTTAAAATTATACATTTATTAAATGCATTCATACTCTGATTGTGAATTCATTTGATGAATTTCAACTCACTGAGTTACTCTTTTAACATTTACAGACCCTACAATTACTCGTACAGCAAGAGCTTATGGCCAAGACTTTCAAAAGCTGCCAAACTTTTTCACTCGACACCCCAGAAACAAAAGAGGAAGCCAAAAAAAATTTCAATGAGTCCCCAGTCCTTGGATTTATCTTAAAGTGTTCAAGCAGGACACTGGATCAGCCATTCTGTAGATCATAATGAGCACTCTATAGGTGTTATGATCACATCTTTCAGAAAATGCTGAGTGAGCAATGGGAAAAAAAATCATGTTATATAGTTGATGAGTTATAAGAAAGTAAAATTTTAAGTAATTTTGTAACTAAATTGTTATAAATTGTTATAAATTGTTCATCTAGAGAACCCCAGCTTAGCAATGTCCAGTTACCAGATTTTCTTAATAATTCCGTAGGAAACTGTCCTGAAGTGTGAACCTGTGTTTAAATGTACATTGTGTAGATGCCGAAGAATGAATGTGCAGTTGCATTTCATAGATGTTACTAATGCTGCCTCTTTGGCAACAATTGATGCTACTAACCACTCCTCTCGATTCTCAGGAATCTTTTGGAGCCAAGTTTGCATCTTAGTTATATGTTATTCTTCTCTGATTTCTTGGTCATTTCCTATGGATTTACTGAAAGAACCAAACCATGAGGATCACACAAAGATTGTATAATGTTCTTCAGAATGGAAGAATGCCCTCAAATGTGATGGAAATATCAACTTATTTTGACAACTATACCTTGTAATTGTTATAATTATTCATGTCTGATCTCCTGCCATAACTTACCTTGAAACAATTTTATTTGAACATCATATGGAAGTAATAATGTGAAGTTAAGGTAGAGGAAGAAATGATATCTTTATGAGATTCGATATTGGTAGACACTTCATAAACTACTGTATTGACTTTACTGCAGTGTTGCTACAAAATGGAATATTATCACATTAGTTGAGAAAAGTAAAGTTAAGATTAAGAAGGTTAATAAAGCATTTTAACCGCCAGCATGCCCAGTAAGATTGGAAGTCTGTGTTTCCTCCAACTCAATCACTCACTATTAGTGATATGCCACAATGCTCCCAGAATCCATCACCATCTGGTGTGTCCTTTTCTTTCATATTTTCATATGTTTTTCTTCACAATGTTTGTTTCATACCATTCTACACTTTATATTTATTGCTACAGAGTTGCTTAAACATATCAACACAGCAAGTATTTTAAATTAGAACTGAGCTTCATGTATAGTACTGGCAGTGAACACATACTGAGAGGTCTGACTCCACTGAGATTCCCACTGGTGCTGGTATTGAAAGCAACACTGTGCTATTGATCTTCATCAGCTCATGCTTGACAGCTGGGCTGCTCTGCTAGAGCCACGGACAGAGAGTGAAGCAGACTGAGGAATACAATCATGAATGACATGATTTCTTTATTAAATCCCTGTTTTCACATCACCTAAAACCTATCCATCTTAGATAAGCATAATTGTGAAAAGTGTGATTGTTATGATGAATCTTACTGAAGTGATTTGGGCCACATGCCACTCACATTGGTGACAATCACCTTTCTGCGTCAAGTCATCTGGGCATCTACTGAAGCCCAACAACGCTTTAGTTTTTGGGTAGACAAACAACAAAATAATATAGGAAAGATCTAAAACGGGGCTCATATGGAACAATTTCAGAAGAAAAGACAAGAACAACATGATGTTTCATTAGTAAAACAGTAGTTACTATTTACGATAATGTGCATTAGTTGAAATTTACAATTCAACATTTATTTTACAAAATATGTTTTACATCTCCGTAATATTATAAATATACATTTTAGCTTCTCTTATCAACATATAACTGTACCACATCCTAATCAATGTCATTTATGTCAATACAATTGCTTAATTACTGTTGCATAGCTTGAAGACTTTTTGAAATCGATACTCAGCATATTGCGTGCCTGGGACAACTCTCTGCACCACTTACTGATGGAGAAAAGCCCTTCACCAGGAGTCCCTGATACTCTTCTATCAATAGTTGAAGAAACAGAGGTGAAGAAGAGTTCCAGGAGCTCATAATGAGGATACTCAGTAAGGTGAACCATCTTCTCACTCGCCTACTGTTTTTTCCTTCATGAATGGCATGACATCTGTGGAGAATAATAAATTTTGAAACACTTTACTTGCCGAGAACAGAGTTTGTGAGAAAGGTCTCATGTGAAGCTTGGCCACTAAGCACTATAGATATCCCTCACAGCCACTGGAACAGTACCTCCCCTGGCAACGTGAACTCTTTCCAACTATCTTATTACTACTATCCGTGGCCTCTCATGTTAAGTAAGAAAGTACCAGTTCATCCATTGGCCTTGAAAAAATACAAATGGCAATTTTCTTGTCTTTTATGTAACTGGTCAGAAAAAAAAAATATATATATATATATATATATATTCTACAATCAATTTCATCTAAGAAACCATATACTTGATCCTTACCTCTAGTTTTTAGATGACAGAGGGATATTTAAGGCACCCAGGCTTAGGCACATGGAAATTCATGATTCTGACTGAGGATTTACACTACTGACATTATCTTAGGTATAAACAATTGCTTATAATGAATAATGACAGTCAAACACAAATAGTAATAATGTGAGCATCAGTTTTGTCATTAGGTTCATCCTGAGATTGAAGAAAATGAAGAGCACCTTGTCTGGTCAGAGCTTACATTATTAAAGTCAGCTGAGGAAGAATCAGGGTTATTGTTTGTTTTGCTCTTTATATATTGTCCTACTGCCTGCATGTTGACATATATAAAGTTGACACTTATCTCAGACTCCTGAGGTGTGTGCATGTTCATGGTAACATTTGCGACAATCTGAGGGACAGACATGCATTTTAATAATCCATTTTTAATGATTTTTGAATGTACGCTTGAGGATAACAGTCTCCATAAAAAGTGTTCTATATATATTTCAATGTGTTATATGACAATTGTTAATATCTTCTATTTATTTAATACTAAAGACACCAATAACATTAACCTCCTCTTAAAAGGAAGAATCATAAACCTACTGAAATCTGTACATCTAAAGAAACTAATTAAGAGAGAAGACCCTGACTAAAATGCCCAATCCCCATCCCGAAGGGCAAAGAGAATGAACATCAGAAGAAGAAGAAAACAGGAAACAACCTAGAAACGTGCCACAGAGGGCCTCTGAAAGGCTCTGCCCTGCAGACTATCAAAGCAGATACTGAGACTTTATGGCTAACTGTTGGGCAGAGTGCATGGAATCTTATGTAAGAAGTGGGAAATAGTTAAGATCTGAAGAGGAAAAGAACCCCACAAGGAGAGCAACAGAACCAGAAAATTTGAACACAGGAGTCTTCTCAGAGACTCATACTCCAACCAAGTACCATGCATGGAGATAACCTAGAACCCCTGCACAAATGTAGCCCATGGCAGTTTAGTGTCCAAGTGGGTTATACAGTAATGGGAAGAGGGACTGCCTCTGGCATAATCTGATTGGCCTGCTCTTTGATCACCTCCCCCTGAGGGGGGAGCAGCTTTACCAGGCCACAGAAGGTGACAATGCAGCCACTCCTGATGTGATCTGATAGACTAAGATCAGAAGGAAGAAGAGGAGGACCTCCCTTATCAGTGGACTTGGGGAGGGGCATGCATGAAGAAGGGGTGGGTGGGGCTGGGAGGGGAGAAGGGAGGGCCTTATGGGGGGATACAAAGTAAATAAAGTGTAATTAATAAAATAAAATTAAATAAAAAAGGAAGAATCGGTGTTTGGTTGGCAAATGAGGCAAATGACTTTCTACTTTCATTCAGGTCGATCCTCAAAAATTTACATTGATGTCTTAGAAAATCACATAAAAGCAAGAGAAAGTTAATTTGATGGCAATATTTTTCCTAAACTCATTTCAGAGGCAATAATCCTACTGAACTTCAAAGCCCTACACATTATTTGGCACATAGTCAGTATCCATCTTGACATGGGAAACCAGGCCGTTCATGTGTAAATTAAATTTCCAAATGCCAGCAACACATCAAGTTTGTCTTTACAAAATCAGTATCAAATGTTTTGCTGATACCAGATCATTCACAGCCTCCTTAACCCCTGCCTGTTTCATATACAGAAGAGTATGGTGAGTTCATAGATTCAAGTTTCTACTCTGCAATTATATATAAAACATAATTGGAGGTTTTTTTATTTAAATAATTTCAGTAATTTTATTTGAAACATGACACATAGGTGGAAAATGTCATTTTATCACCTCCTTGGGGTGCAGAACCATGACAGGCTGTCCTTATAACTATCCACTATGACACACAGTGCAAATCTTTCATGGAACAGTAACTTTCCAAAGATGGTCAATGGTAAGATATGAAATTGATATTAAAATTATTAAAGAAAAAAAAACAGGTATCTGAGAAATTTCCAGTTATTCTGTATTTTCATTGTTTTTCCTTCCACTGATTCACCCATTTCTCTATTTAATGTTTTGGCAATAATACTTTCTTTTTTTTTTTTTTTAAAGCATGTACTTTCTTTCTTTTTTTTAATTTTTATTTTTTTAATTTTTTCCTTATCAGTTACATTTTATTA
>REGO01000331.1:1235652-1250504 GCA_010120015.1 Rhombomys opimus | reverse complement strand
ATGAGTCTCTGGGAAGTTCCCTGTGTTCAAATTTTCTTTTTCTGTTGTTCTCTTTGTGGAGGCCCTGTCCTCTCCAGCTCTTACTATTTCCCAGTTCTTACATAAAATTCCATTCACTCTGCCCCACAGTTAGTTGCCCATCAGGCTTGGCATCTGCTTTGGTAGTCTGTAGCATGAGCTAAACAAAGGCAACAATAATAGATGTGATGAATCCCAGGGGCCTTAGCCCCCCAACACACACACACACACACACACACACACACACACTGCAGACAGCTAGGGAACATTCATGTTTAAAGAAAATATTACATGGGCCTTCCACAGAAGACCTCTGAAAGACTCTACCCACCAGGGTATCAAAGCAGATACTGAGACTCACAGCCAAATTTGGCCAGAGTGCAGGAATCCTTATGGAAGAAGAGAGAGATAGAAAGAACTGTAATTGTCAAGAACTCCACAAGGAGAACAACAGAGCCAAAATACCTGGGCCCAGGGGGAGGGAGGATGAAGAGATCGATACTCCAACCAAGATCATGCATGGAGAGGAATTCCTACTCCTGTTCAGGGGAAGCCAATAGGCTACTCAGTTTCCAAGTGGGTTCCTTAATAAGGGGTACAGGGGCTGTCTCTGTACTCAGTGGCAGGCTCTTTGATCACCTCCCTCTGGAGGGAGGGGGCTTGCAGCCTTGCCAGGCTACAGAGGAAGATGTTGCAGCCAGCTTTGATGAGACCTGACAAGCTAGGATCAGATAAAAGGGGAGGAGGCAATGGTGGGATCTAGAAAAGATCATTCTGAGTGAGGTATCCCAGAAGGAGAAAGACAAACATGGTATATACTCGCCTAGATAGACCTACAAAATATGATAAACAAAATGAAGTCTATACACCTAAAGAAAATCAATCACAAAACAAGAAAGCAGACAGGAGGTAAGATGATCAATCCTCACTTAGACAAATGAGATGTGCATTGGACGTATGACAGGAGTCTACCACAGAAGGCATCTGAAAGACCCTACCAAGCAGCATTTCAAAACAGATACTAAGACTCATAACCAAACCTTTGGCAGAAGGGGAGTTAGTATCATGTGTAAAGGATAGGAGCCCCACAAGGACCAAATATATCTGGGCACAAGGTATTTTTCTGAAACTGTTTCTCCAACCAAGGACCATGTACGGATATAACCTAGAACCTTCACTCGGACAAGCTCATGGTAACTCAATAACCAATTTTTTCCCATAATAAGGGGAACAGGGACTGTCTCTGACAGGAACTCAATGGCAGGCTCTTTGACCTCCCTACCCCCCAAGGGAGGAGCAGTCCTGCTAGGCCACAGAGGAGGACTTTGCAGCCAGCCCTGAAGATACCTGATAAAACAGGGGCAGACAAAAGGGGAGGAGGTCCTCCCAAGTCTGTGGACTTGGAAAGGGGCAGGGAGAAGCTGAGGGAGGGAAGGTGGGATTGGGAGGGAATAAGGGAGCGGGATACAGCTGGGATACAGAGTTAATAAAAATGTAACTAATAATAAAAAATAAAAAATAAAATTAAAAAAATTTAAATAAAAAAACTTATACACAATTGAAAAAAAAAAAAGGGGGAGGAGGTCCTCCGCTATCAGAGCATTAGGGAAAGGTCATAGGGGAAGAAGAGGGATGGTGGGTGGGAACAGGAGGAGAAGAGGGAAGGGGCTGCAGAGGGGATAAATGCATAAATTCTAATAATAAATATATAAATAAAATTAAATTTAAAAACGTGTGGCATATCATTCAAAATTTCAAACTTTTGTTTTATTTTCAAAATAAACATGTAATATTTGAAAAATAAAAAAGAAAATATTAGATACATCCAAAGCTTCATGGCAGAAATTATAGGTAGCTTTAAAACCAGAGAAAAGTGTTGAAAATGAAGCCTGCGTTACAGAGTATGGTGCATATCAATCTGAAAAGTTTCTGTATAGGTCCACAGAAAAGCAGTACATTTTAGTACAAGGAAGCTCTTGGGGCTGTGGCAGTAAGAAATGCTGCAAAAAGAAAAAGACTAGAAACAGTTTCAAATACTGTTACAATACTTCTCAATAAAAAGCAGGGAGGACTCTGGAATGAAGTAAAAAGGATATCTGAGGACATGAACAGGCTATGCTTCTAGAGGATAGGAGAAGGAACTTGTGGAGAGCAGACACAGGAATCTGTACTGGATACAAGAATGAATGAATAAGTGAGTGGGTAATTGGATGGACATATGCATGGAGGAAAAAATAATGTAAGACATGATGAGTTACATTATATTTTCAAAGAAATTGAAATACAGTCAGTGAATCTGTTTCTAAATATCATTGAAAGTGAAAATAATAATAGAAGCCTCCATGCAATGAAAGACAGATGCACTGCTGAATTTTACAATACCAAAAAAGAATAGCCATCATCTATGGTCTTCAAACAACTCAAAAAATGCAAAAGAAAGGCACAACTACCAAACACATTATAGTGAGCTAGCATGGCCATGATACCAAAACAGACAGACAACAGAAACAGTGAAGCAATGAACTTGAAAAAGAGCAATGGAAGACACAAGTTAGGGGATATAAGAAGGAAGGAAAGTGGAGAAATTCTGTAATTATATTTTAATTTAGAAAAATTAAAATGTACATTCTTCCTGAAAGTATTCAAATATATAATGAATTTTCTAATTGAAATTAATTATATATTTGAATACTTTCAGGAAGAATGTAAATCCTGAGACACTTTGAAATCAAACAAATGATGTAAACAATGAATTAAACTCACCATGGTTATCGTTATGAATCCCCATTTATATACATGATAAGGAAGAAATGGTAAGTACTCAAATATGAGCAATAAAATCACAGCCAGTCAGAAAGGAATAACTATTAATGTGTTACAGAGGTTTTTGTTTGTTTGTTTTCCCATACCATGACTTCTCAGAAAAAGAATAGTTCTAGAGCCCTATGGAAGGATTGGGGGAGCTCGAGTGGAGTCAAGGGCTCTACAAGAAAGAAGACCTACACAGTCAACCAATCCGGACCCCGGACCCACGGGGACTCACAGAGACTGCTCCATTCTCTGAGGAGGAGAAGAGAGTAGGAAGAGGGTGTGCCAGGGTGGGGATTGTGAGGAGAGGAAGGGGGCTGCAATCAGGATTTCTTTTTTTTAATTAAATTTTTATTTTTTTTTACACTAATTACATTTTATTTGCTTTGTATACCAGCTGTAACCCCCTCCCTCATTTTCCCAACCCCACTCTCCCTCTGGCATCTCCAAGTCCACTGATAGGGGAGGTCCTCCTCCCTAGGATTTCTTAAATAAATAAATAAATAGATAAATAAATAAATAAATATATAAATTTTAAAAAGTAAAAATTTAGAGATGCCTGGTATCATTTTTCCCAAGAAAGATGCAAAACAGAATTGAGAATTGATTAATCATGTGAAGAAATTCAGCTTTCTTGCCACCCAATTACCAAAATAACAGTGGAGAAACAGTTAAATTGTACCTGGGAGTAAGCTTAACCAAATGGAGGTACATATGCATATTGTATTGTAAATGAATATATTGTAAGAAAAGATTACTAAATGAAATAATTTAAAAATCAATAAAAAGAAGACATAAATTGACAGGTAGGCAAAAGAGTGATCCTATTATTAATTAAGGAAAAATGAATTTCACAGGCTCATGTGTCTGGAGGTATCATACTTTCATTCACTTACACTTCTTTGGGAGATGGTAGAACCTTAAAATCTTCAATAAGATTTCAGGAACTCCATAAGGGGACCAATAGTGCCAAAAAAAAAAAAAAAAATCTGGGCCCGGTGGAGGGAAGACTGCAGAGATTAATGAATCAACCAAGGACCATGCATGGAGAGTAACTAGACCCCCTGCGCAGATGTAGTCCATGGACAGCTCAGTCTCCATGGAAGATTCCCAGGAAGGGGAGTAGGGACAGTCACTGGCATGAACTTTCAGAGAACAGTTATGCTAATCTCCTGTCTGCAAGCATAGGTGAGTATCAATAATAGTGTCAGGAGCTGGCTCTCTCCAATGGGATGGGTCCCGGGGGGGGGGTGTCAATCTTTGGCTCTTCTGACAATATCTGCTTTATATTTATTCCTGAATATCTTGTAGGCAAAGAAAAGTTGGAACAAAAACGTTGTGGTTGGGTTGGAAGTCTTGTGTGCTTAGAGCAGATATCTACTTCAGCCTTCGTAGCCCCCACTGCTAAGAGTCTCAGCCAGATTCACCTCCATACTCTCCAAGGATCCTACCCAGTCTGGAGTGTCCAGCTTGTCCCAGAGATGCCCAACCTCTCAATATATTGCTTTCTTGCTGGTTGATGGTGGCATAGACCTTTAATCCTAACACTTGGAAAGCAGAGGCAGGTGGATTTCTATGGTCTATAGAAAAAAAATTCCAAAACAGCAAGGGCTACAAGAGAAACCCTGTCTCAACAAAACAAAACAAACAAACAAACAAACAAACAAAAAACTATAACAAAAAACAGAACACAACACAACAAACAAACGAAAACCCTAATCATCACTGTGACCTATATGGCTTTTTAAATTTCTTTAAATTTTATTGATTTTATCACTTTAAAACCTAATCCCAGAACTCTTTCTCCTTCCCTCCCAGTCTTGCCCTCATGGCACAATCCCCCATCCCACTACCTTATTTTCAGAGACAGGAAGGCCTCTGATGGATAACTACACATCTAGCACATCCTAGGGGCCCACTGAGATGAGACAAGGCAACCGAGATGATGGAAAGGGATCAAAGGCAGGCAACAGAGTCAGAGATGGCCCCTACTCCCATTGGTAAGGGATCGACATGATGACCATGCGGCACATCTGCTACATATGTGTAGGTGGTATAGGTCTAGCTCAAGGAAGAGTTTGGTTGGTGCTTCAGTCTCTCTGGGCCCCCTTGTGCCCAGGTAAGTTTAATCTCTAGGTCTTTTTTTTAAATTTATTTTATTTTTTATATTAATTATAGTTTATTCACTTTGTATCCCAGCTGAAGCCCCCTCCCCTATCCCGTCCCAGTTCCACCCTCCCTTCTTCATCTCTTCCTATGCCTCTCTCCAAGTCCTCAAGCAGGGGAGGTCCTCCTCTCCTTCCATCTGACCCTAACTTATCAGGTTTTCTTGTGATGTCCTTGACCCCTCTAGTTCTCTCAATGCTTCCTCCCACTCTTCTACAAAACTCCCCCGTATCTACCTATAGTCTGACTGTGGGCCTCTGCATCTGTTTCCATCAGCTGCTAGAGGAAGCCTCTAGAATGCAGTCACTCTAGGCTCCTGTCTCTAAGCAGAGCAGCTTATCATTAATAGTGTCAATGGCTGCCTCTCTCCCACGGTGTGGAGGATCTCAAGTTGGGCCAGATATTGGTTTGTCACTTCCTCACTCTCTGGTACATCTTTACACCTACACTTCTTGTAGGTAAGACAAATTTTGAGACAAAAGTTTTATGGGTGGGTGACTTCCTTCCACAGGAAATCCCACCCAACTACAGGGGATGGCAACTTCAGGCTCCATGTCCCCAACAGTCAGTGATCTCAGCTACAATCATCCCATAGATCCTGGGGACCTCCTCTGTCCCAGAGATGGCCCCCATCAATTTTCTTTATCTCTTCATGTCCTACCCTTCCTACTATCCCAGCTTCCCTACACCTGATCCCCACCCAGTTCTATTCCCTACTTTCTCTTCCACATGGCTGCCTACCTCACCCTATCTCAGATGTCTATGTTATTTCGTCTTCTGCCTGAAATACATGCAGCTTTCCTTGACTCTTCCATAGCTTCTTTGGATTTATGTATTGTAGTATGATTATCTTATACATTGTGGCTAATATCCACTTACAAGTGAACACATACCATGTGTGTCTTTCTGGGTCTGGGTCATCTCAGGATGATTTTTTTTCTATTTCCTTCTATTTGCCTGCAAATTGAATGATGTATTTGTTTTGAATAGCTTAGTGGGATTGATTCCTTTTTGTAAATGTGCCACAGGTTCTTTATCCATTTATAGGTTGAGGGACATCTAGGTTGTTTCTAGTTTCTGGCTATTACAAATAAAGCTGCTATGAACAGAGTTGAACAAATGTCCTTGCGGTATGGAGGGAGCATCTTTTTGTATATGCCCAGGAGTCATTCATATAGCTGAGTCTTGAGGTAGAATAATTTGCAGTTTTTGGAGAAACCTACAGATTGATTTCCTAAGTGGTTGTACAAGTTTGTACTTCCATCAGTAGGGGAGAAGGGTTCCTTCACATCCTTTCCAGCATGTACTGTCACTTGAGTTTTCTATTTTAGCCATTCTGATGGGTGTAAGTTGGAACCTCAGAGTCATTTTGATTTTCATTCTCCTGATGACTGAGGATGTTGAACATTTCTTTAAGTGTTTCTCGGCCATTAGAGATTCCTCTGTTGAGAGTCCTCTGTTTAGCTCTGTACCCCACTTTTTAATTAGGTTGCTTGCTTTGTTGGTGTTTAATATCTCAAGTTCCTTATATGTTTTGGATTGTTGAAGATCTATTCCCATTCTGTAAGTTGCTGTTTTATCCTATTGACTGAGTCCTTAGAGCCTTTCAAAATCCTTCCAGAAGCTTTTCAGTTTCATGAGGTTCCATTTATTAATTGTTGATCTTAGTGCCTGAGTTCTTAGTGTTCTGTTCTGAAAGTTGTCTCCTTGCCAATGTGTTCAAGACTTGTCCCCACTTTCTCTTCTAATATATTTAGTGTATCTTGATTTACGTTGAAGCCTTTGATGCACTTGAGTTTTGTGCAAGGCGATGAATATGGATGTATTTGCATTTGTCTACATGCAAACATCTAGTTATACCAGCACCATTTGTTGAAGATGCTTTCTTTTTTCAATTGTATATTTTTCCACTCTCAATTGATTTCTTCTATTGTTTGAGAGTATGACCTACATAATTTCCTTATCACCTTTTGCCTTTCATAATCTTGTACATATTCCTACTTACTCTATTTGGAATTCGTAACCTTTTGTATTTATTAACGATTGTTTTGTACACACATGTATATACATACCTATTCCTAAGAAAAACTTACAACATGATCATTCGGCATGATGTCACTATATGTATATTTCGTTTGGGATTAGATAAACAATTCATGTGCTCTTTATAGAGAAAACTATTTCAACCCTCTCAGTATTCCTTAGTAGCCTGTAAATCTTTGTGCAGATTTGAGGAATTCGTTTTCCTCCCATCCACATAAATGAAGCCCCCTCATTATTTCTTCCTAGTCCTACCATCCATTCCTCTTCCTTCCCTATCCCTCTTCCATAATCCACAGATAGAGGAAGACCTCCTCTGCAATTTTCTGACCCTAGCCTATCAGATACCATCAGGACTACCTGCATCTTTTTCCTCTGTTGGCTAGTTAGGTCACCCACCAGGGAGAAGTGATCAAGGAGCAGGCAAACAAGTTCATGTCTGAGACATTTCACAGGACTCAAGGAAGAATAATTTGAGTGACTTCTTCAATGAGGTCTTTGTGTGAACTATGTTAAGAAGGTTAATCAATTTGACTGACTGAAAAACTAGTTCTGCAATCTAAGACTAAGATCTACTCATTTCTGTCAATTTTATTATTGTTAAAAACTTTTGAAAAGTTTCAGTTAAAACGAGTAAATCTTCCATAACTGTTTTGTTAGTGGTTTGTTCTATTTGCCACAATGGTTTTTAGAACTTTAGACCAGTATGTTTTAGAACAGTAGTCCATATGTGAGGAGTATGTTTTGGTTTGCCAAGGAGGTAAACATGCCCTGAGATCTGATCCCAAATACACAGAATCCGTAGAAAAAGACAGAATGAAGTTGCCTAAGACACCCTGTTTTGGCAAGGTGGTGACAGTGGGGTTCCTGGGGCTTGTAGTTAACAATTCTTTAAAAAAAGGGTAGAGAGTGAATAAGCAGGTCCTTCAAGACTGGCTCTCATATACATGTTTATGTACAGGTACAATTGCACATCTAGACACACACCACACACACATACACATACATGAACGTATATGCTTGCAGGTTCATACACATAGACACACAAACACATAATCACAAATACACACATATTTGCATACAATCACTGATGAACCTGTCTTGTTTCTGTGATAAAACCCTCCAACAAACCCTGCTTAAGGGAAAAAGAGATTTTTTTTTTCAAGCTCACTTCCATATGAACAACTCGAGATTGGAATTATTTGTACTACTGAACAAATTGCAACTCCTCACTTAGAAATAATTCCTTCTTATCACCTGTAACCCCCAAACGTCTTTTATTGCACTGCTAATATTTTTTCTAAAGCACGAGTAGCTTGTGTACACACCTCATAGCACTGTTCCTGGATTAACTGTCTTGCCTTTCCAAATAAAAGTCTGAAGCCCTTGAAGAAGTGTCTTCAACTTTTATCTTTATTAATAATGGACCAAGAGCTGCAAAAGTGCCCAAATGTGGAGGTAAAAAAAATTCACATTAGTTTTATCAGTGGTATTAATAACATTCTGTGTTGACCTGTAAGTGTGGATATATGAGAGTTATATGAAGTTTTCTTCTTTTTATCTAAGCTTAAGGTAATTTTCTCTTTTCAGTGTGAATGTGGGCTACACTTACAGATAATTTATACTTCTCTCTCTTTGTATGTGCATATATATATACATATATGTATGTATGTATTTGCTTGTATATTTGTGTGTATCTGTGTATAAGCATCTATGTCTCTATGCATATCAGAGAAAGAGAGCTTTCACAAGTGTTTGTGAGAGTTACTTTGTAAACTTCCCAACACACAGAATGAAAAAATATGACAGAAAAACAATTCCCAAATATATAGAGAGAATAAGATTTTTTTTTACAAACACCCAAGAAGCTTTTAGAAGATAAAACATGTAAGAAGAGGGTAAACCTTTCCATTGAGCATTATAATCAGGTTTCTCTGATGAAAAGAGTTTTCACTTGACTAGATTAAGTATCAAATAGAAGACAACTGTTTGGGCATGGCAAAATACATCCTTTCACTTATACCAGGTAGCTTTAGATCACAACTCCTGCATTCCTGAAAAATATATTCATTTTGTGAGAAGAGGGTACAGCCTTGTTTCCAAAGCTGTGAGTTTAGAGTTTGTATATTAGTTCCTCTCCTGTGATGATTCAACATAAAATTACATTTTCAGTGGAAGGGACTCTGTAGGAAGAAAGTGACTAGGATATAACTTAAATATCATTCATGAAGTACTAATCCAATTAAGAAAGGAAAAAGCAAAATTATGAGAACAGGCCGCCTGGGAAGTCAAATGTGGCAAGATCTGCACTGTGAACAATCTAGCATTTCCAGCAGAAATGCTGTCTGTAGAGAGGGTGTGGCAGATATGAGCAGCAGAATGGCTGTACACTGAATAACAGTCCTCTATGGGGTAGAAGATGAGATACCTCTTTCCACTTAACTCAGTGCTGCAGGAAACAGATGTCTTAAAGGTAAAATCAGCAGATTAACCAAGAGTGTCTTCCTGCAAATACGAAGACATCTATTTAATTTTCTTCTTTTTTATATTAATTACAATTTATTCACATGTATCCAAGCTATAGCGCGCTCTCTCTTATACTCATCCAAACCAACCCCTGCCCTCATCTCCTCCCATGCCCCTTCCCCAAGTCCATTGATAGGGGAGGTCCTCCTCCCCTTCCATCTGACCCTAGCCTATGAGATCTCAGCAGGACTGGCTACATTGCCTTCCTCTGTGGCTTGGTAAGGCTGCTCCCTCCTCAGGGGAAGGTGATCCAAGAGCCAGCAACTGAGTTTATGTCAGAGACAGTCCCTGTTCCCATTCATTACTAGGGAATCCACTTGGATACTGAAATGCCATGGGCTACATGTAAGGAAGAGTCCCTATCAATTTGCCACGTGGACTAAAATTCTCGGTATCCAAAATCACTGGGGCTAAAGCCAACAGTGAAACAATGAGGAGATAGATCATGGAACATAAAATTTGCTCTAGGGAGGCAATTAGGTCTGCCTCCAAAAGTACTCTGTGCAGTACTCTCTCCTTCATAGATAGGGGTGCTGCGCGACGGTTCAGTAAGGACACAAGCTGCACATCAGGTTTGGAATGTGTTGCTTGAAGCTGTGAAATTTATGAACTTTTGTGGCTGAGGAAAGGGTTGTCTTTGGGGAAAAGATTACTCACACTGACCAGGGTCCTTTCCTAAAATACTGTTGACAGATAAACAACTTCAGAGGATGGGGTCAGCAAGATACTGCCCAAAAGGAGAATATATCTAGAGGGGCAGACATTAAGTTTGGAAGTTCTGAGTGTGCTCTGCTCCTTCTTGACTCTTAGCCAGATGCCGTCTCTTCCTGATCATAAGACAGAGTCCCAGGTGTAGCAACCTACGTAATTCATAGTGCTGTCATTAGATTATAGGCTTGGAATAGAAGTTATGATTCCATACTTACTACACTACACAGCCGTGCTTTGGAAGAAACAACTGATACATGCTTTAGGCTTGTGCATGATGTGTTATACCAACGCTAACGTGTGATTAATGTTCATTTAGATGCAGATTCAGGAAGTTAATGTATGGTTTCCCGAAGCAGGTAATATTGGTCTAAAACGGTGAGTCTCTATAAAGCTTCCATTACAAAACTCTTTGCATACCTTACTTATTTGGTGAGACACCGGGAAGGATACAAAAGACAGCTGTTAAATAATTTGTGAGAAAGAACATACAGGAAGGTGAAAGTACCTGTGAGAACCACACGTGTATTCAATACAATCCCAGATTCTTTCCATAAGATTTATTTGAAAAACAAGTTTCTGAGGCCACTAAAACTATTAATGCTGCTGCATCTACTTCTATATGTACACCTGAACCAACTGTCGGGGCTCAGTGCTGATGACAGTCATGAAAATTAGGCTAAGGTTGAGGTGGAAGCACACACTGTGGAGATCTACTTTAAAAAATCCAGAAGCCATTTTGGAGTTGGCTTGTGGAGAACTGTCAATAGTGGTACTCTTGACCCAGGTAATAATTCCAGCTGCAAGCATTAAGGTATAGTCATTCAGAGAACTGTGGTATAATTTTTTGTGGTGAACAAACTTCTGATATGATTTAAGGCCAATTCTAAGGAAAGAATCAATAATAGGAATTTAAGATCATATACAATGTTTTAACATATATGTGTATGAATGTATATAAACATGTACATATTATCATATATAGACATGTTTTAAACACATGTATATTATACAAGTACATATATATGTGCACACGCATACCTTTTTGCACATGTATGTATACATGTGTACATACACATCTACTTTCAGAAATACCACAGTGTTGAGATTTAAAACTGTGCCTCATTGAGAACATAAAAATTAAGGTATTAGGGCTGGAGAGATGACTCAGCAACTAATCGCACTACATCTTCTCAGAAAGGGCCTGGGTTCAATTCTCAGCACCCACATAACAGCTCAGAACTGTCTGCAGCTCCAATTCTATGGGATCTGACACAGGTATACATGCAAGTAAAAACTAATGTAGTTTTAATATCTAAAATAAATTAATCATTGAAAAAGAATCAATGTATTATATTGTCTAAATACAGACAAAATAGTTGTGATTTTTGTTTGTTGTTTGTTTGCTAGATTTCACATATTTTTTTCTCTGGAAAAACCCTGAGGAATCTTTCTGTTATGAAGTCTTATTTTTCAATGGGAACATATTTGTGTCATATATTTTCTGAGTATGCTGTAAGATAAAAATATTAAAAACATTGAGGGGCTGTAAACTGACATGAACTCAGTGGCAGGCTTTCTGATCACCTTCCCCTGGAGGGTGCAGACATAGAAGGCCGCAGAGAAAGATGGTGCAGCTGAGCTTGATGAGACCTGATAGGTCAGAGTCAAATAGAAGGAGAGGAGGACCTACCCTATCAGTGGACTAGGGGAGGGGCATAGGAGGAGAAGAGGGAGGGAGCATGGGATTGGGAGGAGAAGTAAGAAGGGGCCAGAGCCAGAATACAAAGTGAATAAATTGTAATAAATAATACATAAGAAAATCTAAAATATCCAAAATGGAAAAATATGTAAAATCTCCCTTTCCGGTAATATAGGTCAGAAAATTTTTAACAATGATAAAATAGTCTAATAAAGAAGAATATGAAGGAAAGCTTTCTTTACATGAATCCAACCTCTACACGCTTTGCACATTTGGTGAAGTATTTGAAAGGATATGAAAGACATCTGTTATAGAAACTATAAGACTGTACATACATGTAAGAAAAGGATTTTCTGAGAACCATATGTTTGTTGAATTAAATCCATGAGATCAAGGTGACCTCGAAATCAGAGCTGCCTTTCCAAAGAGCTATTCGAAGGTCAGGCTTCTGAAGTCCCTCATACCATTCTTGCAGCTGTATCTTCTTTTGAATGCACACCAGGCCTAAATTTAGGTAGCATATACTCACTTTCCAAAATATGAGGACATTTGGTTGGCATTGGGATGGAAGATCCCTCTGTATTAACAGGATGCCAGAATCTGGGAGCCACTATGGAGTCGACTTTGGAGAATTGTAACCAGTGGTACTATGGCCCAAGTGATAGTACTAGCAGTATGTGTATAAAGTTATACTTACCGGGGAAATAGAGGCACAACTATTTTGATTTTGGTACAATGAATTTCTGAGATAATTAAGTCCAATTCCAAGGAAAGAATCCATATTTGGTATTTTCATTTAATGCACAGTCATAGGTTTGATAGGCCATAGGATCTAGAGAAAAGTTAGAAGAGTTTTTCTGTTAAATATATGTGATATCTTTCAAACTGACTTCTAAATATCAAAATTATATAATATATATAGATTATTATATCTGTCAGCTTAATTTATAGAAAATCACTCTTCACAGTAGTCAGTAACTAATGGCAGAGATTCAGGATAACACTATGGGTAACTTACTAATGCTGTGGCATAGTGGTCAAATATTCAAGAAGGAATCCCTCTCTGTTCATAAACATCATGAAATAAATACTAAAAAATATACAGGAGTCTAAGGAAGGGGAAGTGATTATGAACAAAAATTTTCTTCTGGTCTCACATGAGTATTCATCATCAGGCCCTGAGATGACTTCAGAGATATCCACAATATCTTGGACAAGAAGCAACACGTAGGAACAAGCAGAAAGAAATCCTCCAGAAACAGATAAGAATGTGATAATAAAACTGTTGATATTCCCTGGAGATAGACAGACATCGTTCAAGAATGAACATGATTTCTTGCTGTCGTATGGCTCTGCATGCCCTTGGGGCTATCTGCTAGAATATAAAGTAGGAGGAAACTAGCCAAAAGCATGACTCCAGCGAAGCAGCTCTCCAGATTCAGCACTCATCCTGCTTGGGACCTCTTCCATGATGGAGCTGCCATTGAGTCAAGTTAAGTTCTGTAAGTGAATTCTCCCTTATGCTTCTCTGTGTTAAAAGGTCCAGTTAAGTTGTTCACTGAGTTCGATATAATGGTGTTCTTAGGAATCTTTGATATTTAATCTGGCATGAAGGGATGTTTGTTCATAGTTTACCAAGAGTTAAACTCAGCATAAACTTTCTCATATTTTTAACATTATTTTTTGAAAGCAACTGTACAAGAGCACAAGAGACAATTGTATAAGTAGTTTCAATATTCTTTAGCTTGAGACATGTTGCAATTTTGAAGATAGTCTGATTTTTCTCTATTGAAGTGAGAGAAGGAGGAGGAAAATGTTACTGGTTTCCAATGAGTAGAAATGACAGGGATCATTAAACATTTCCCAATGCATAGCATACCTTCCAGAACAAATGCTACAGTACAAAAGGACAATGTTTGGAATTTACAAAATTGGAAAATATTGAGGCTGTAAAGGTCAGTGGGTCCAACTCATCTCATCTCAAGGCAGAAGAAACAGTTTTGATTGTCAGTATTCTTCATTAGTTTTCTTATGGGAAAAGAAAAGCTGAACAAGCTTTACATTCTGAAAACTGAAGTAGAGAAAGATGGCAGATTGTGTCTTATATGTTTACAGTTTAGTGCAAGCCAAATAGTATCACAAAAAAGAGCTGACAAAGCACCATATTTTATAGGAAATATTTGTAGAAAAAATATGATAACAAAAATTATTAAATGAAATAAGAATGCATTTTTTATATTTTTTGAGAATTTCATTCATGAATATTGCAATATATCACTCATCCAACTCTTCAAAAACCTTTTCCTATGGTCTTTCCCAAGTTCAGCACTTTTTTAAAAACATCATTATTGTTACTTATAGATGTGTGCAAACATATAAACAACCTGTTTAATCCATTTGGTGTTGCTCATATGTCTATGATTTTACACCAGACTATTTGGTATTGAATAATCAAATAAACATTCTGGACCTTTGTCCCTTATATTTATTCTACCCCTTACTCTAAGATATTCCCTCAGCCTTACATGTAAGTTTCCTGTTGTGGTGCCTAAAGAGTAGCAGTTATGAGGTTGAAGAAAGCCTGATTAATGTCACAATTTTAAAAGTAAGCATTTTAAAGAGAAAAGAAAACAGATCAAATTGAGATTTAATGCTTCTGGTATAATGTACTGACAAATTTATTATGTTTTCTCATTTATTTATTTTATTCCCTTTACATCCTTGTAGCCCCTTCTCTCCTCCCATTCCATTCCCTCTTCTCCTTCCTCTTTCCCCCTGCCGTTTTCTTCAGAAAAGGACAGCTCCCATTCCCATCCACTCCAGCTCATCAAGTTGCATCATGACTGAACATATTCTCTAACCTTGTGGCCTGTCAAGGCAATCT
>REGO01000331.1:1220839-1235157 GCA_010120015.1 Rhombomys opimus | reverse complement strand
CATTTAGGTGTCATCCACCCAAAGAGCATCAGACCCTTCTGATACTTTTTTCTCAGAGGCGGGACCTGGGGCATCAACCCGCATGCAATCAGACATGCTCTTCTCTGGGTTGAAAGCGGCTAACCCTGAGTGCAGTGCTTAGCCTCGCATCCTGAGCGTAACATTTTAGCTTTTTATGGTAGCCAACCATGCTTAGGGAGACTGTCCTGCTCCAATGGCTCTCTTAGTCTCCTTTGGGAGCTCCTGTCCCCTCCACATCTTTCTATCTCCTCCTTCATAAATTTTCATAAAATTCCATGCACTCTGACCAAAGTTTAGCTATGATGGTCAGCCTCTGCTTTGGTATCTTGATCAGTAGAGTCTTTCATGGGCCTTCTGTGGTAGGCTCCTGTCCTTTACCCTGTCTCCTCTTGCTTCAGATGTCTATTACATTTGCCCCTCTGAATAAAGAATGAGCATCTACATAAAGGGTCTTCTTTGTTGGTTAGATTCTTTAGTACTATAGATTTTAGGTTGTTTTTGGATTCTGGCTAGTATGAGCTATCCAGAGCTGCTATAAGCAAATGGTTGAGCAAATGCCCTTGTTACACAGTTGAGCATATTTTGGATATAGGAGTGGTATAGCTGGATCTTGAGGTAGCTCTATTTCTAATTTTCTTAGGAAAATGCCAGGTTGATTTTAAAGCTGGTTGTACAAGTTTACACTACCACCAGCAATGGAGGAATGTTCTGCTTTACCCAGACCCTTACCAGCATAAGCCTTTGCTTGAGATTTTGCTCTTAGACATTCTGACTGGTGTGAGAATTTCAGAGACATTTTGATTTACATTTCCATGATTACTAAGAAAGTTGAGCATTTCTTGTTTTGTTTTTGTAATAGTGTTTAAAATACTTTTAATTTATTTTTTTACAATTTATTCATTTTAAATCCAGATTGTAGCCCCCTTCCTCATCAACTCCTGCTCCCACCCTCCCTCCCTATTCCCTTCCCCTAGTACACTGAAAGGGGGAGTTCTCCTCCCCTGCTACTTGACCCTAGCTTATCAAGGCAATCAGGACTATCTGGATCCACTTCCTTGTTTGCCTGGCAAGGTCACATAGCCAGGAGGAAGTAATCAAAGAGCAGGCAGCTCAGTCCATGACAGAGGCAGTTCCTGCCCCCTTACTTGGTGCTCCACATGGAGACTGAGCTGCCCATTGGTTACATTAAGCAAGGGGTCCTTGGTTGATGGTTCATTCTTTGTATAGCACCCTTGGCTCAGACTGTTTTTAGCTTTTGTTGGTCTCCTTGTGGGGCGCCTGTCCCCTTCATGTCCTCCTATCCTCATCTTCCTTCTTCCATAAGATACCATGCACTCTGCCCAAAGTTTGGCTGTGATTCTCAACATCTGCTTCCATTTCCTGTTGGGTGGAGCCTTTTGGAGGACCTCTCTGGTAGCCTTCATCCTGTTCTCTCTCTTCCACAGCTTCTGGTGTTTTTCCTAGTTGCCATTCTGAATGAGAATTAAGCATCCTCCCTAGGGTCCACCATGTTGTTTAGCTTTTTTAGGTCTGTAGATTTTTGTATCATTATCCTATATTCTATCCAAATATTGGCTTATAAGTGAGTATATACCATTTATGTCTTTATGGCTCTGAGAGGATTTCTTTAAGTGCTTCTTAGCCATTTGAGATTCCTCTGTTGAGATTCCTCTGTTTGGTTCTTTGCTCCATTTTTAAATTGGGTTATTTTGTTTATTCTTGTTTGATTTTTTGAGTTCATTATGTATTTTGTACTAAATGTGTAGAACAAAGAGAGAATATTAAAAGCTGCAACGGAAAAAAGACCAACTCACATATAAAAGCAAACATATCAAAATTACATGTGATTTCTCATCAGAAACTCTAAACACCATAAGAGCCTAGACAGATATCTTACAGATACTAAGAGAACACAGATGTCAGTCCAGACTACCATACCCACCAAGACTTTTAAACAGCATAGAGAGAAAAAAAAAAGATATTCAACAACAAAAACAAATTAAAAATACCTATCCACAAATCCAGCCATACAGAAGATACTAGAAGGAAAACTCCAACCCAAGGAGGCCAACTAAACCTAGGAAAACACAGGAAATAAATAACCCCACATCAGCAAATCTTTAAGGTGGGAAGCACATACACTCTGTCACCAACAACATCAAAATAACAGGAAGTAACAACAACTAGTCATTAATATCTCTCAACATCAATGGCATCAACTCCCCTATTAAAAGACATAGGTTAACAGAATGGATATGTAAACAGGACCCAACTTTCTGCTGCATACAAGAGACACATCATAGCAATAAAGATAGCCTCAGTGTAACTGGCTGAAAAAAAAAAAAAGATTTTGCACTCCAACAGACCCAAGAAGCAAGCTAGAGTAGCCATTTTAGTATCTAATAAAATAGACTTTAAACAAAAATCAATCAAAAGAGATAGAGAAGGACACTTCACATACATCAATGGGAAAATCCACCAAGATGACATCTCAATTCTGAATATTTATGCCCCAAATGCAAGGGTACCCTCATTCATAAGTGAAACATTATTAAAATTTAAATCACACATCGAAACCCACGTGTTAATAATGGGAGATTTGAACATCCTACTATCTCCAATGGACAGATGGATCTTCAATACAGAAACTAAATGAGGAAAAAATAAACTACAGACATCATGAATCAAGTGGGCCTAACAAATAACTACAGAACATTTCACTCAAACACAAGAAAATAAACCTTCTTCTCAGAAACTCACAGAACCTTGTTCAAAATTGACCATATACTCTGCTATAAAGTAAACCTCAGCAGATATAAGAAGACTGAAATAACTCCCAGTATCTTATCAGACCACCATGGATTAAAGCTCAACAACAGCAGAAATAATAGAAAGCCTATAAATTCATGGAAACTTAAAGACTACATATTCAAAGATCAGTGGGTCAGGGAAAAAATAAGAAGAGAAATTAAAGAGTTTCTAGTATTCAATGAAAATAAAGGCACAACATACTCAAACTTATGGGACAAAATGAACACAATTCTAAGAGGAAAGTTCATAGCACTAAACACCTTCCTAAAGAAATTAGAGAGATCCCATACTAGTAACTTAGCAGCACACCTGAAAGCTCTAGAGCAGAAAGAAGTAAACAAAACAAAGAGGAGCAGTTGACAGGAAACTCAGGACTGAAATAAAAAAAAAAATTAGACACAAATAGGACAATACAAAGAATCAATGAAACCAAGAGCTTTTTTTTTTTTTTTTTGAGAAAATCAACAAGATAGACAAGCCCTTAGGCAACTAACTAAAAGGCAGAGGGAGATTATCCAAATTAACAAAATCAGAGACAAAAAAGGGAACACAACAACAAACACTGAGGGTTTCAAAAAATAAATAGTTAGGTATTGTTTCAAAAGCTCATATTCCACAAAATTAGAAAATATAAAGGAAATGAACAATTTTCTGAATAGATTTCTTCTTCTAAACTTGAATCAAGATCAGGTACATAATTTAAACAGTCCAATAACACCTAAGGAAATAGAAGATGTCATTAAAAGTCTCCTAACCAAAAAAAAAAAGTACTATTTTCAGATTGTTTTCTCTCAAAATTCTACCAGACATTCAAAGAAAGAGCTAATACCAATATACTCCTCAAATTATTCCACAAAATAAAAACTTAATTTATTCTATGAAGCTACAGTAACCCTAATACCTAAACCACACAAACACTCCACAGTTATTTTCAGATCAATTTCACTCATGAACATTGATGTAAAAATATTCAATAAAATATGTGAAAACCAAATTTAAGAACAGATCAAATTCATCATCCACCATGATCAAGTTGGCTTCATCCAAGGGATGCAGAGATAGTTTAACATATGAAAAGTGCTCGGTGCAATCTGCCATATAAACAAACTGAAAGAAAAACAATCACATGATCATCTTATTAGATGTAGAAAAAGTCTCTGACAAAATCCAACATCCCTTCATGATAAGTGAAGGGATAATCCAACATCCCTTTCTATAAGTCTTGGAGAAATCAGAGATACAGACCTATATCTAAACATAATAAAGTCTACATACAACAAGCTGATTAGCAGCATCAAATTAAATGGAGAGTAACTCAAACAATTCCACTAAAATCAGGGATAAGACAAGGTTGCCGACTCTCTCCATAACTCTTCAATGAAGTAGTTGAAGTTCTAGGGAGAGCAATAAAAGAAATGAAGGGAATACAAATCAGGGAGGAAGAAGTCAAAGTAATGCTACGTGCATATGATATGGTAGTATATGTTAATGATCTCAAAAATTCCACCATCGAACTCCTACAGCTGATAAATAGCTTCAGCAAAGTGGCTGGATACAAGATTAACTCAAAAAACAAACAAACTAACAAACAAACAGCAGCCCTCCTGAACACAAACAACAAACTGGCTGAGTTTGAAATTAGGGAATCCCCCTCATAATGCCTACAAATAATATAAAGTATCTTGGTGTAGCTTTAGCCAAGCAAGTCAAAGAGCTGTATGACCAGAATCTCAAGTCTCTGAAGAAATAAACTGAAGAAGATGTCAGAAGATAGGAAGATGTCCCATGCTGGTGGATTGGTAGGATTAACATAATAAAAATGGCCATCGTACCAAACACAGTCTACAGATTCAATGCACTCCCCATCAAAATACCTACACAATTCTTCACAGACCTTGAAAGAGCAATCCTAACCTTCATACGGAAGAACAGAACAGAACAGAACACAATACAACACTGTTCAATGCCAGATATTCAATACCAAGTCACACAATAAGGCAAAATTTGGACACATAAAACTTTACTGAATCTTTTGAGCCTTGGAAACCTCAGATTAATGTATCATCCCTAAGTGGCTCTTGTTTCTATGTAGCAGGGACACTGCTGCTGCTGGTGATGTCAAACCTGCTGCTGTGGGAGAAAGCTGCATCAATTCTTACATGTCATACTGAAGATGGAGGCTGTATGGACCCCCTTGTGGAAACATTTAACAATGCCATCAACAAAGCTGAAACAATCCATAACCTTGTTGATCAAATGTATGAAGAATTTGTGAGTACCTCAACCTTCATACTAATGTTTGAACTGCTCTAGATCTGAGACATTAAGTATCATGACCCAAATATGAGAAATATACCTTAAAAGGTAAAGAACCCACGAGCTACTGAAACATGCACAGGGTCAATTGCACAGCTTCAGAAAAATTCAAAGAAACCAACGAGTTTTTTAGTTTTTTTTTCTATAATAAAAAACAAAAACCTATGGTAGAAACCTTTAAAATTTGCCCAGGTAAGGTATTCTCATTTTCCATCGGTGTATTCAGGGTCACGAACTTCCATCAGCTATCTTCATTTAGCACATTGCAGATATTCACTGTAGAAGATGTGTATTGCAGTGATGCAGTGGACTATAAATTTGGAACACAGGTAAACTAAATCATGGGAAGAGGAAAAGAAGAAAGAAAAAGAAAGAAAGAAAGAAAGAAAGAAAGAAAGAAAGAAAGAAAGAAAGAAAGAAAGAAAGAAAGAAAGAAAGAAAGGAAGGAAGGAAGGAAGGAAGGAAGGAAGGAAGGAAGGAAGGAAGGAAGGAAGGAAGAAAGAAGGAGAAAGAAAGAAGTTTAGTCTTTCGAGAAACCCCCTATTGGGAAATGTGGTGTAAAGGTTTTCAGTGCTCTAGTTTATCCAGTATCTGTTCCTTTCTATATGTCATTTCTCAAGGTCAGAAAATACAAAGGAAGAGAAAATAGGCAAACATTCAGTATGTTGAATATCAGGAGAATGTGTCTCTGTTTGCAATAAACATATCTACATCTTCGTTTTTTGTTTTGTTTTGATTTTTTTGTTTTTTGTTTTTTTTTTTTTTTTTTTTGCTTGATTTTTTTTTTTTTTCCTTTACATGACTCAGTTCTACAACGAATTCTCTTCCAGTCAATTTTCTATTATTGTAAGTACCTAACTTCTTCCCAGCTGCTTCCCAAAGGCAGCCTCATGTCAATGTTTGCAACTTAAATGAGAAAGCATCACACAATATTTTTAGTTTCTATTCTTAACTGGCAGTTTTTCAACTTGCTAACCTTCACAGTAATCTACTAAACCTCCATAAATTGGTGATTATTAGAAGTAATTAAGATATTCTAAATTATATATTTAAACAAATTTAATATTTCATTAATCATTCAAAATTAATACATAACATTAATGATGTTTTATAATTTTGGTGACTATAGTTTATTATAGAAGATTCTATTTTTTCATGAGTAATATTGTCACAATGCAGAATTTCATTCTAAAACTACTATCATCTTTGTCTTACACAGCTATATTTACGCAATGTTAAATTAATGAATTTATAATTATGATGTCCGGGTAAGAAGATATCATTATTTGTCGACAGAAAATAGAATGATTGATAAATATGTGATTTGGCCTTGTGCTGAAATACTACAGAAAGATGATAATTAAAACATTTAGTTTTGACAAATTTAGCCTTTTCAATGTTGGTCTTGTTAATAGTAATTTTCAGAAAAAGTGAAAAGATTGTAGAAGAAGAGAGGAGGGGCACAAATGTGAGTGAGAATTAAGATTAAGATGCAGGTATATGAGACACAGAATAAGCTGATGGGTACTTTCTTAATTTGTTAATATCAGCATTCATGAAGTACTTATTGTTAAAATTTATATAGCCATCAAAATGCTTTAATATTCTGGTTATGAAGTCATTTAAATAATTTCTGAAGTCTAAATAAATTTTGTGTTTGTTTTGAGGTTGACCGAGTGCATAAGAGGGATCAGACTGCTTTCACAGCTAAAATTTCCTGTCATTCTAATATCACAAATCCTACAGCTAGTGGAACTGAGCAAACAAATATAAAAGTAAGTTTCCTTCATGGGTTTTTCACAAAACATCAGAGGCAACGCACTGGATTTGTGCTGCTTTTGGTTATTTTAGGCATTATGATAGATGCAATAATCATGCATGTAGGAAAATTGGCAGAAAAGCATAAATAACATGTTTTATTTTTGATAAGTAAATAAAGTATGCTATTAACAGTATAGCAAATACTTAAATAGTCCTTTTAGAGGATGGTATTTTAGGGAGGACTTGACAATGGAATTTTATTTACTACTTTTTAGAACATTTTGAGCTAAATTGGCTATTTGTGATTGTATATTCCCACCTATATAAGTGATAGAAATGAAGCTGTATTCATTATATGCTGTTAAGGTGTTCCTCAAGGCTGTATTACTGAGCACTACTTCTCTATATGCCCTGGCTCTATTTCTATTTTTATTTCTATTTTTCTATCTCCCTCTCTTTCTGTGGCTCTCTATGCCTTGACTGAAATCCAGAAGAGCAAAATAGTTCTGTGAAACACTAGCATTATGTTTCTTAGTATGCAACAATGCCCTAATTCAGGGTGATATTGTCTACATATCACAGTAGTTCTATTTTATGGTTGCTAACATCTCCTCATCCTGACTCCCTATAATATAATATAAGAATATGACTTAAGTGGGATATTATATGACAATAGGGAAAACGAGGACAAAGATATGAAGAAAATTATTCCTTAGAGGTACAATTTTTGTAGACATGTCGAAAAGTACTCTCTTAGCATTGCCATATTTGCACCTCACAAAAAAACTTAATGAGAGGTGGCAACCAATAAAAAGAAATGGAGGTTTTGAAAAGTTGTACAAGATATTTACGCTTGCCTGGAATTTAAGAATGCAAGTGGGCACTCCATTCAACTGCAGATCTCAAACTGAATCATATGACAGCATGTTCCCATCTATTGCCATCACCATTTGCCTGCTCCTTTCTTCAATGGCATTTATATCTTCCTAGTGTAATGAATGGGACTTAGTCAACTCTCATTTTTATCATCACCGAGGAAACTGAAAAACATCAGTAGAGTGAATAGTCTAAATCATACATGAGCATTAAATAGTGGAGAATCAAAACTCTGCTGTGGTTTTCATGGATTCTATTATTAAAGCCAATATTCTGTCATAGTTATTCACATATTCAGGTCAACACATTTACTGCTTTTTCAGAGGCAAAGGAAAAGCACAAAAAGGGGCACCACACTCTCTTCATTGTATCTTTGTTCTCGTTTATTAAATTCACCTAGAAATCATAAATGTGTACATTAATGAAAGCCATGAATCTCTGAGTGAAAATGATTTGAGCCACTTTCTCTGGTTAGAGCCATCTAGCTTTCCTGAGTCAAATCTTATTGGCATCTAGTGAGTCCCAGAAAGACCTGTTTTACCAATTGATAGACAAATAACCAAATAACAATTGTCTCTTTACAAAGGAAGGTGTTTGAATTTAACAAGCAGGACATAACATGAAGTCCTATCTCAGAAAAATGCTCATTTGTAAGCAGCATAATTTGTTTTATTTTGTAGAGAATAGACAAATGTTTAAACTTTACATTCCACACCATGTAATATTTATATTACATATGTCATATATACCTAGTTAAAAACATGTTTCAGTTTAGCTTCTTCACGTGAACATTACATGAAACAACCTGCCTTACTGAAATGTTTAAATGCAATGGTTCTACCTTGTTTTCTCAGACCAAAAGATATATAAAAATTATTATCAATTCTGTGGGTGCCTGGATCAGCCCTCTATATCATCTGGTGATTGAACTGAGTGCCATGGAAGGGGTTCCTGAAACATTCCTTTCAAAAGCCAATGAAATGGAAGAGAACAACAGAGAAATCCTGGATGACCTTAGATGGATACTCACCAAGGTGAGAAATTTCCTATTAGATATTCTGATTCATAAAGCAGATAGTTTCTAAAAATTAAAAAAAAATTCTGAAATACCTTTTTTCCAGAGTGAAACATAGAATTCTGATTTTGTGAGCAGTCTTCTTGTAAGACAGTGTTTCTTAACCTGTGGGTTATTACTCTTTTGGTGGTCAAATGACCCTTTCACAAGGGTGGATTATCAGATCCTGGATATCAGATGTTTCCATTATCATTAATTACAGTCACAAAATGTCAGTTATTAAGTAACAACAATAATATTTATGGTTGATGCTTACCACAGCATGAGGAACTGTATTAAAGGCTGACAACATTGGAATAGGCGAGAAATGCTGCTCTAAGAAGTTGCTGGCAGCTCCAACCCTCTCAGAGATTCTTCTTGTCACCAACCACCAGGGGGATCGGAATGAAAAACAGTTGCTAATCTTAGGGACTTAGAGAACACTATTCCTGGATAGAGTGAAAAGAGCTCAGCTCCTTTTAACACAGTCATCTTTTGACTCTGTTTATTAAATCACCATCTGATGTTCATCACGTGAGATTTTCATACATAATCGTCACAAAAAATGGATTTGATTGAAATGTATAAAAAATAGTGGTGCATATCAGCTTCTACAAAACACAAAGGACATGCAGGAGGAGTCTTCTGAGTGAAAATTTAACACCAGCTCTTCCAATGTCCCAGAATCAAATAGAAATTTCCTAGTTCTCTGCTTTGAAAGGACATAGTTTCTTCCTAATCCATTACATGGTAGAACAAATTCAGATGAGTCCTGAGCATCCTTTCTAAACGAGTGGCTGCTTGAGAGTCTCCTGGCCTGGATAAATGAATACCTGTTACTCTGATGGAAACAGTGCATTTCTGAATGTGTTTCTCTGATTGAACAAGTAAGAAACAGGGAGAGAGGAACTCTAACAATATACTCAACAAGTAATGTACTCTCATTTTGATTTATAGGCCTATCCTAAAACAAAGAAGAAGGAAAACTTTCCCAGCTGGGACTATCTCCCATTCTTAAAGTCAAATGACAAATATTATAAGTTTTTGGCAATGTACAACCTTTTTAATTGCCTAAAAACTAGTATATCCCACACTACGTATCATCTCAGAGTTCTGAAGTGTCAAGTAACCAAGAAAGGTTGCTAAGTGCACCTTGTCTGCTTTGAAGGTGGTCCATGACAGCCCATTGCTGAGACGTTTCTTGTAATTTTATAATTACAAAATACAATTTTGAATGTATTTGTGGGTGTAATGTGTCTCTCCTTAAATAATAAAAACCATTCTCCTTAGAAATATTCATGTCTAAAAGCCTATTTTTTAATTCACTAGATAGAATGCCAGTCAACAAAGTTAGCATGCCCCTATCAAATTTATAACAAACAATAGCTGTTAAACATGCAAAAAAAATTAACAGTTCATTTCAGTTCATTACTCAGAATATCGCTTCACATAAAAGTAATGGAAGTCAAGTTATTACAATCAAAGTTTAAACTCTAACAAATCTCTGTCTCATAACAAGAAATATAAAGTTCATAGTGCTTCATGAAATCCAGACTGTCCTGAGGAAACAAGGTTCACAGTGAAAGCACAGCCAAGCCAATACGACTGATATTTAAGTCCACAGCCTCAAGAGAGCTGGGAGGGAGAGTGGCACGGTGTGGATGTGGTAAAGACACAGTGAATTGATGGATGAAGTTTCCAAAGAATTATTTTTTAAAAATTAAAAATTGTTTTAGGATGCAATTACCAGTTAGTCAAGACTCCTAGTAAGCAGAGCATGGGCGGTCACTGACATAAACTCTATTGCATGCTTTTTGATCACTTCCCCCTGGTGAATGGGCCTTGACATGTCACAGAGGAAGATGATCCAGGCAGTTCTGAGGGATTTTATAGACTAAGGTCAGATGACAAGGCAACGGGACTCCCCATTTCAATGGACTAAGGGAGGGAAAGGGGGAAAACAAGAGGGAAGATCAGGAGAAGATGAGAGAGAAGAGGCTACAATTGGAATATAAAGCGAATAAATTATAAAAAAATAAAATAAAATAAAAAACCCCACAAAATTATGAATGATTTTTTTCTGCCAAGCACACACGCACACACACACACACACACACACACACACACACAGAGAGAGAGAGAGAGAGAGAGAGAGAGAGAGAGAGAGAGAAATACACACATTTTATTTTTCGAGTTTTTTGAGACAAGGATTCTCTGTGTAGTCATTGCTGTCCCAGAGTTGTTTTGTAGACCAGCTGGCCATGAATTCACTGATATGCACCTGACTCTGCCTCCCTGAGTTCTGGGACTGTAGACATGCATCAGACGGCCAACCTAAGCACATATTTTTCAGTATAATATGTGTAAGCATAATTTAACATAGGATGAGATGACTATTGACCATGGTTAAGGAATTTTCATGTAAGGAATGTAAATACCACTAATAAAACCTAAATCAGTAAGGTATGGTAGGAGGTAGAGGCAAAGTGACACAGATCTCATTATTATCTCCGTAGAAGTGCAGAAGGCTTTTTACATATGTGACTATCCTTTCATGATAAACACCCTAATAAACCTGGGAAAATTGCAAACCATGATAAAAATAATGCCATCATTGCACTAAATGGAAAAATAATACGGTTTTATATTCCAAGGGTATCTATTCTCCAACTTGTACTCTTGCTCAATATTTTGCTTGAAATCAATGCTAGAAATATAAATCAAGAAATTACAATAAAGGCGGCATAATAAAATAAGTTCTATAATTATCACTATTTCAGATTACTTGATTCTATAATTCAAGGACATAAAAGAATACCACCAGAAAATTGTTGCATCAGATAAGAGTGTGAAAAGATAGAAAGATGGAATAAAAATAAGTCTTGGCAGTTTTTTTACATGCCAGCAAGGATTTTCACTAGAAAATATGAGGGAAAAAAAAAACACTACTTACATTCTCTTCCAAAAATGAAATAACATACTTAGTAATAAACTTAAGAGGTCAAACACTTCTACATTGAAAATTTAAAAAACCATGAAGGAATATGGTGAATGAAGATGTACCAAACTTCTAAAAATGAGTAAATGGCAGAATTAATACTGTGAGCATGGATATATTATCAAAAATCTACAGTTTCAAATAATTTCCTCTAAAATATCAGTGACAGATTTCCTACCACTAGAAAATGCGAGCTTAACATTTATATAGAATTATTAGAGATACTGATGGCCAACATAACCGGACAGACAAGATCAATACTATATGAATATCATACACAGGTTCAATTAAAATTATAGTCATAAAAATTAGAATGGTTCTTAATACATACAGAGGTAATGGGTAGGTAGGGTTTTTTTAAATTAAATTTTATTTTTTGTATCAATTATAGTTTATTCATTTTATATCCCAGCTGTAGCCCCCTCCCTCATTGCCTCCAAATCCCACCCTCCCTCCCTAATCTCCTTCCATGCCACTCTCCAAGTCCACTGATGAGGGAGGTCCTCTTCTCCTTTCCTCTGACCCTAGCTTATCAGATCTCATCAGGACTGGCTTCATTGTCCTCCTCTGTGGCCTGGCAAGGCTGTTTCCCCCTCAGGGGAAGGTGATCAAAGAGCCAGGTTTTGATGGAAGGAAAGTAGACTGTAGTGGTATGACAATTTAAAGTGGAATAATGAAAAAAGAAACATTTAAATTTTGGAAAGCGGAGCATGTAAATAATATTAAAGACATTTCAAAGAACTTATATGGACTACTGCCACTGTATAGTCTTTCCTATGTGTGTGTTTACTCACATATGCAGGATATATATATGTATATATATATATGTGTGTGTGTGTGTGTGTGTGTGTGTGTGTGTATGTATATATACATACATACGCATCTATAAAAATATTAGAATGGAGTTCTTCTTAGAGGGTATGGCTATGCCCCTACTAGAACCACAAGATAACAAATAAAGAGACTGAAAAAACACAGTGCCAAATATAGATTACATCTTTTCATGCTGCTGATGATTAAGGTTCCATAGACCACAAACCAAAAAGTCTTTTGCCAGTACTTCTTGTTATTCTCTAGAACTCAATGGTAAAATACTATTACTGAGTATACCATACACTTGAAGCATAGAAGAAAGAACGACCAAGATATGATATGTACCTGGATGATTCATCACTACTGCCTAACTTTTATGGTGTAGGAGGTGCTATGAACGCTACAAGAGGGGAAAAGCAATCATTAGCTATACCCAGGCATGCAGCCTGTGAGTTACCATAGCAGCCTGCCTGGCATGATATGACCATTGGTACAATAAAAGCATGAATGTCCTGGGATTAACTAACTACTTTCTGGTTATGTTTAATGACTACTATATATGATGGAACCCATAGCTTGTAGTTATAATAGTTATCAAAGCCCCAAACTTGTGGATAGACAGGTCATGTTCCTAGGGAAGAACCTAGTAGAATTTTTCTGATAACTGGACATACTATTGAACTGGCCACCAGTAAGTTACTGTTACATGTCCAGCTTAGCGCCTCTCTCAGCCAAATCAGTCCATGTTGAATATAAAAATTTAAAACTCTTTCCAGAGTATATCAATTATCACTCTACAGACCAAGTCTTACCAGAAGTAAGCATTATGTAATTTAAACTGTAGCATACATGTTTCTATAATTACATTATACTTTATAACTCATACAAAGTTTGATTAAAGAACAAATACATTGATAATAGAAATGGCTATTCTGAAGCATTCCCTAGTCAATGTAAGAATATTTAATCTTTAAATTTTCTTTATTATAATTTATTACAATTTATTCAATTTGTATCCTGGCTGTGTCCCCCTCCCTCATCTGTTCCCAATCCCACCCTTCCTCCCTATAGTCCTCCTATGTCCTTCCCTAGCCCACTGATGGGTGAGGTCTTACTCCCCTTCTATCTGACCCTAGCCTATTGGGTCTCATCAGGACTGGTTGCATTGTCTTCTTCTGTGGTCTGGCAAGGCTGCACCCTCCCCCAGTGGGAGCTGACCTGCCACCAGAGAAAGCCCTTTTTAAAATTTAAATCTAGTGTTAAATGTTCTCTACATACATAAGTAAATATAGGAACTCTCATAGTGATCAAACAAAATATTATTTTATGCATAATTTAAATATATGATTTTTATAGTTTCAGAAGTAGCTGAGAATAAAATATATATGTTCTTATACTCATGCTGAAGAATATACTAGTGACTAAATGCCATTAGATCTTTTATTATCTGACTGCCAATTGTCAAATAATAAATTTTCTGATTGAAATTTCACATTCAAATCCTTTCTGGAAGAATGTAAATTCAGGGACACTCTGACAGCAAAATAGTGATGTAAACAATAAATTTAACTCACCATAGTTATTATTATGGATCACAGTTTGTATACATGACTAAGAAGAAATAATAAGTGCTCAAATGTTAATGATAAAAATCACAGCAATCAGAGA
>REGO01000331.1:1167825-1211581 GCA_010120015.1 Rhombomys opimus | reverse complement strand
ATTCTAATCTTCTGAAAATAAAAGAGATTAATTGTACAATTTTTCACCCTTGCAATTTTCAAAAATGCCCAGTAAGCAGCAAGATTGCACTTCTATATGAAAATCATTGGTCACAGTCATGATTCACTTGTATAGTCAGAAAAAGAAGAGAATTGGGAACCATTTTAATGCCCCAGATTTATATTACTGGTGTTCCAAATACTGCAGGATACAATAACCTTGAAATGGTCATTTACAAAAGAACAAAACATCTTGAGTTCTTTGTATATTCTGGATATTAGCCCTCTGTCAAGCATAGGGCATGTGAATATTCTTTCCCAGTCTGGAGACTGTCATTTTGTTTTGATGGCCGTTTCCTTTGGTTTACAGAAGCTTTTCAGTTTCATGAGGTCCCATTTATTGAACGTTGATCTTAGTGCCTATGTTGTTGGTGTTCTGTTCAGGAAGTTGTCTCCTGTGCCAATGAGTTCAAGGCTCTTCCACACTTTTTCATCTAAGAAGTTAAAAGGCAACAAATCAAGTAAACCAATTTAAAAATGTGGTAAAGACCTAAACAGAGAATTCTCACTAGAGGACTATCAAATGGCAGAGAAACACTTAAGAAATGCTCAACATCCATAGTCATCAGGGAAATGAAAATCAAAATGACCCTGATGTTTCACCTTACACCCATCAGAATGGTTAAGATAAAAAAACTCAAGACTAATACTCCAACCAAGGACCATTCATGGATATAATCTAGAACCACTGCTCAGATGTTGCCGATGGTATCTCAGTATCCAAGTGGGTTCCCTAGTAAGAAGAATAAGGACTGTCTCTGCCATGAATTAGTGGCAGGCTCTTGGTCCATCTCCCCTGATGGGGGAGCAGCATTACCAGAGCACAGAGGAGGACAATATAGCCAGTCCTGATGATACCAGATAAGCTAGGGTCAGATGGAATGGGAGGAGGACTTCCCCTATCCGTAGACTTGGACAGGGGAATGGGAGAAGATGAAGGAAGGTAGGTAGAATTGGGAGTGGTTTAGAAAGGGTGCTACAGCTAGGATACAAAGTGAATAAACTGTAATTAATTTTGAAAAATAAAATAAAATATAAAAAAGAACATTTGAAAACACATTTTTTAATTATTATCAGTTTCTATCTTTTATTTTTAAATTTTATTTATTCAATTTAATCTTCATTGAGCCCCTCCCTCCTCCATGTCTCAGCCTCCCACCTTCTTTCCCATTCCCCTTTCCTTTTCTCCTCTGAAAAGCAGTGTCACTCCTCACCAACCCACCGCAGTATGTCAAGTATCACCAGGATTAATCCCAGCCTCATCCACTATCGTCTGACAAGGCAGCCCATCTAGGGGAAAGTAATCCAAACCAGACAATAGAGCCCATGTCAGAGACAACCCACTCCACTTGCTAGGGAACCCACATGAAGACCTAGCTGTCACCAGATACATATGTTTAGGGGGCCTAGATCCAGTCCATGCTCTTTCATTGATGGTTCATTCTCTTTGAGTCCCCTTGGTCTTCAGTCAGTTGACTCTGCTGGTTTTCTCCTGGAGTTCTTGTCTCCTTCAAGTGCCTCCATCTTCCCCCAACTCTTCCACAAGACTCCCTGAGCTTTGCCTAATGTTTGGCTGTGGGTCTCAGCATCTGTTTTGATCCACTGCTGAGTGGAGCCTCTCAGAGGACAGCATGCTAGTCTCCTATCTGCAAGCATAATTGAATATCAGTGGTTAGTGTCAGGAATTAGCTCTCTCCCATGGGGTGGGTCTCAAGTTAGGACAGTCATTATTTGGACCTTTGTCAATATCTGCTCTATATTTATCCCTGAACACCTTGTAGGTAAAGTAAATGTGGAAAGAAAGGCGTGAGTGAGTTAATGTCACCCTCTGATGGAAGACTTTCCTGCCAATAACAGATACCCACTTCAGCCTCCATATCCCTGCAGCTAGCAGTCTCAGCCAATTTCAAATCCATATTCTCAAAGTACCATACCCAGTTTGGAGTCTCCAGCCTCTCCCAGAGATGCCCACCCCCTAATATATTGTTTTCTTGCTGGTTGAAGGTGACACAAGCCTTTAATCCCAGCAATTGGTAGGCAAAGGCAGGTGGATTTCTATGGTATACAGTCCAATTTCCAGGACAGTCAAAGGCTAAAAGAGAAACCCAGTCTTGAAAAACTGAAAAAACAAAAACAAAAGCCATTAAAAAATTACAACAAACCAAAATAAACAAAAGAAACTAACCATCATGGTGACCTACATGGCTTTCAAAATTTCTTTATATTTTATTTGTTTTATCACATTAAAACTTGATCCCAGCTTCCTCTCTCCTTCTCTCCCCGCCCTGCCTTCATTCCCCAGTCCTCAATCCCACCAACTTCTTATCAGAGAAGGAAAGCCCCCTAATGGATTACCAACCTGGTCTGGCACTTCCAGTCAAAAGTTGGACTAAGCACATCCTGTCCCATTAAAACAAGGCAGGGCAATTCATCTAGGTGAAAGGGATCAAAAGCAGGCAACAGAGTCAGAGATGGCCCCTACTCCCATTGGTAAAAGGTCAACATGATGACCATGCTGCACATCTGCTACATATGTGTAGGTGGTATAGGTCTAGCTCAAGAAAGCTCTTTGGTTGGCACTTCAGTCTCTGTCGGCCCCCATGTGCCCAGGTTAGTTTACTCTCTAGATCTTCTTGTGATGTCCTTGACCCCTCTAGCTCTCTCCATGCTTCTTCCACAATACCCCCATATCCACCTATAGTGTGACTGCAGGCCTCTGTATCTGTTTCCATCAGCTGCTAGATGAAGCCTCTAGAATGCAGTCATTCTAGGCTCCTGTCTCCAAGCAGAGCAGCTTATCATTAATAGTGTCAATGGCTGCCTCTCTCCCACAGTGTGGAGGATCTCAAGTTGGGCCAGTCATTGGTTTGTCACTTCCTCACTCTCTGGTACATCTTTACACCTACACTTCTTGTAGGTAAGACAAATTTTGAGACAAAAGTTTTATGGGTGGGTGACTTCCTTCCACAGGAAGTCCCACCCAACTACAGGAGATGGCAACTTCAGGCTCCATGTCCCCAACAGTCAGTGATCTCAGCTACAATCATCCCATAGATCCTGGGGGACTCCTCTGTCCCAGAGATGGCCCCACCAATTTTCTTTATCTCTCCATGTCCTACCCTTCCTACTATCCCAGCTTCCCTACACCTGATCCCCACCCAGTTCTATTCCCTGCTTTCTCTTCCACATAGCTCCCTACCTCACCCTACCTCAGAGGTCTATGTTATTTCATCTTCTGCATGAGATACATGCATCCTTCCTCGAGCCCTCTATGGCTTCTTTGGATTTGTGTATTGTAGCATGATTATCTTGTACATTGTGATTAATATCCACTTACATACCATGTGTGTCTTTCTGGGTCTGAGTTATCTCACTCAGGATGATTTTTTCTATTTCCATCTATTTGCCTGCAAATTGTGTGATGTATTTGTTTTGAAAATTTTAAGATCCTTTTGTGTAAATGTACCACAGGTTCTTTATCAATTTATAGGTTGAGGGACATGAAGGTTGTTTCTAGTTTCTGGCTATTACAAATATAGCTGCTATGAACAGAGTTGAACAAGTGTCCTTGTGGTATGGATGGAGCATCTTTGTGTATATGCCCAGGAGTCATATAGATGCATCTTGAGGTAGAAAAATCCCAGTTTTCTGAGAAACCTACAGATTTATTTCCTAAGTGGTTGTATAAGTTTGCACTCCCACTAGCAGTGGAAGAGGGTTCCCCTTTCTCCACATCCTTACCAGCATGTATTGTCACTTGAGTTTTTGATCTTAGTCATTCTGATGGGTGTAAGTTGGAACCTCAGAGTCATTTTGATTTGCATTTCCCTGATGACTAAGGATGTTGAACAGTTCTTTAAGTGTTTCTCAGCCATTAGAGATTCCTCTAATGAGAATTCTCTGTTTAGCTCTGTACCCCACTTTTTAGTTGGGTTGTTTGCTTTGCTGGTGTTTAATATCTTGAGTTTCTAATATATTTTGGATTGTTGAAGATCTTTTCTCATTCTGTAAGTTGCTATTTTATCCAGTTGACAGTGTCCTTAGAGCCTTAAAAAATTCATCAAGAAGCTTTTCAGTTTCATGAGGTTCCATTTATTAATTGTTGATCTTAGTGTCTGAGCTCTTGGTGTTCTGTTCTGAAAGTAGTCTCTGTTCCAGTGTGTTCAAGGCTTTTCCCAACTTTCTCCTCTAATACATTTAGTGTATCTGGATTCATGTTGAAGCTTTTGATCCACTTAAACTTGAGTTTTGTATAAGGTGGTAAACATGGATGTATTTGTATTCTTCTGCATGCAGATGCCCAGTTAGACCAGCACCATTTGTTGAAGACTCTTTCTTTTTTTTAATTGTTTGTTTTCCTGTTCTCAATTAATTTCTTTTATTGTTTGAGATTATTACAGAATTATATAATGTCCTTATCACCTTTTGCCCTTCATCATCTCGTGCATACCCCTCCTTGCTGTATCCTCGTACATACCCCTCTTCGTGTTTATTAAATGTTATTACACATGTATGTCTATACATACCTATCCCTTAGTAAAACTTTCAACCTGATCAGTCTGCATGATGTAACTTATATGTATGCTTTTTTGGCACTGGATAAACAATTCATGTGCTTTTTATGGAGAAAACTGTTCCTCCTCTCTCAACATTCCTTAATAGCTTGTAAATCTTTGTAAAGGTTTGAAGAATCTTTAGCTTTCCTTCCATCGCATTAATTCGCATTAATCATTTGCACAACTAACACAATTAACCCATTTGTATTTTAAGATAAAATAAAAATTTACACTCTCCTTTTTAATTGGATTAGTTGATTTGATGCTGTTTAACTTCTTGAGTTCTTTATATATACTGGGTATTAGCCCTCTGTCAGATATGGGGTTGGTGAAGATTCTTTCACAATCTGTAGGCTGTCATTTTGTTTTGATGAAAGTATCCTTTGCTTTACAGAAGCTTTTCTCAATAGAGGAATATCGAATAGCAGATAAACACTTAAAGAAATGTTCAATGTCTTTAATCATCAGGGAAATGCAAATCAAAACTACACTGAGATTTCAACTTACCCCCATCAGAATGGTTAAGATGAATAACTCAAGTGACAACACATGCTGGAGAGGATGTGGAGAAAGGGGAACCCTCCTCCACTGCTGATGGGAATGTAAACTTCTACAACCACTTTGGAAATCAATCTGGCACTTTCTCAGACAATTAAGAATAGAGCTTCCTCAAGATCCAGCTATACCACTCCTAGGAATATATCCAGAAGGTGCTCAAGTAAAAAACAACCTTCCTCCACTGCTGGTGGGAATGTAAACTTATACAACCACTCTGGAAATCAATCTGGTGCATTCTCAGACAACTAGAAATAAAGTTTTCTCAAGATCCAGCCATAACACTCCTAGGCATATATCCAAAACAGGCTCAAGTATACAATAAGGACATTTGCTCAACCATGTTTGTAGCAGCTTTATTGGTAATAGCCAGAAGCTGGAAACAGCCCCGATGCCCCTCAATTGAGGAATGGACACAGAAATTGTGTTATATCTACACAATGGAATAATACTCAGCGAAAAAAACAAGGAAGTCATGAAATTTGCAGGTAAATGGTGGGAACTGGAAAAGATCATTCTGAGTGAGGTATCACAGAAGCAGAAAGACACACAGGTTATATATGTGTATATATCCACTCATAAGTGAATACTAGACATATAATATAGAATAAACATCCTAAAATATGTACACCTAAGGAAGCTAGTCAGGAAAGAGGACTCTGGCTAAGATGCTCAATCCCCATTCAGAGAGGCAAAGAGGATGAACATCGAAGGAGGGATAAAACAGGGAACAGGACAGGAGTCTACCATAGAGGACCTCTGAAAGGCTCTACCCTGTTGGGTATCTAGGCAGATGCTGAGACTCATAGCCAAATTTTGAGTAGAGTACAGAGAATATTATGAAAGAAGTGGGAGACTGTAAGACCTGGAGAGGACAGGAGCTCCACAAGGACAGCAACAGATCCAAAAAGTCTGGGCACAATGGTCTTTTCTGAAACTGATACTCCAGCCAAGGACCAGTCATGGAGATGACCAGGAACCCCTACACAGAGGTAGCCTATGGCAGTTCAGTATCCAAGTGGCCTCCATAGTAATGGAGACATGGACTGTCTCTGACATGAACTGATTGGGTTGCTCTTGGATCACCTATCCCGAGGGGGGAAAGCAGTGTTACCAGGCCACAGAAGAAGACAATGCAGCCACTCCTGATGAAACCTGATAGACTAGGATCAGAGGGAAGGGAGGAGGACCTCCCCTTTCAGTGGAATGGGAGAGGGACATGAGTGGGGAAGACTGTGGGATTAGGAGGGGAAGACGGAGGGAGAGACAGTGGGGATACAAAGTGAATAAACTGTAATTAATAAACACTCTCTAAAGCTAATTTTCAAGATAAAAAATATTTCAATGCATTTTTTAAATTATTGTCCCAATCCCAAACTCTTTGTTCCTTCACCATATTTTAATTCTTAAACTTTTTAAAATAATTAATCAGTTACAGTTGATATTAATAAGTAATAACATAAGTGTTTTTAACAAGACAGGTAATATAAATATTTTTATAGGAAGCACAAATTGATTTTCATTGTGCTTTATCTTTATTATTATTTTAATATTATTATTATTTACAATCACTTCACTTTGCATCTCTTTTTTTTCTTTTATTATTATTATTATTTTTTTACACTTTATTCACTTTGTATCCCCTCATAAGCCCCTCCCTCCTCCCCTCCTGATCCCACTCTCCCTCCCCCTTCTTCATGCATGCCCCTCCTCAAGTCCACTGATAGGGGAGGTCCTCCTCTCCTTCCATCTGATGGACATCAGCAGAAGAAAGCAGGAAACAACCTAGCAACCTGCCACAGAGGGCCTCTGAAAGGCTCTGCCCTGCAGACTATCAAAGCAGATACTGAGACTTTATGGCTAACTGTTGGGCAGAGTGCATGGAATCTTATGCAAGAAGTGGGAAATAGTAGGTTATGGAGAGGACAGGAACCCCACAAGTAGAGCAACAGAACTAGAAGATTTGAACACAGGGGTCTTCCCAGAGACCCATACTCCAACCAAGTACCAGGCATGGGGATAACCTAGAACCCCTGTGCAGATGTAATCCATGGCAGTTTAGTGTCTAAGTGGGTTACATAGTAATGAGAAGAGGGACTGCCTCCGACACAATCTGTTAGGCCTGCTGTTTGATCACTTCCCCCTGAGGGGAGAGCAGTTTTACCAGGCCACAGAAGATGACAATGCACCCACTCTGGATGTGATCTGATAGACTAAGATCAGATGTATCTCTCTTATAGCCTCCTTCCTCATCTCTTCCTAGTCCTACCCTCCATCCCTCCTCCTTCCCTGTCCCTCTTCCCTAGTCCATTGATAGGGGAAGTCTTCCTCCCCTACTGTCTGACCCTAGCCTATCAGATCCCATCAAGATGTCCTGGATCCTTTTCCTCTGTGGGCTAGCTATGTTCCTTGAGTGATCAAGGAACACTCAAATAAGTTCATGTCTGAGACTGTCATAGGACTCAAGAAAGAAAATTGAGTGACTTCTGCAATGAGGTCTCTGTGTGAATTATGTTGAGAAGGTTAATCAATTTGATGGACTGAAAAACAAGTTCTGCAATCTAAGACTAAGATCTACTCATTTCTGTCAATTTTATTATGGTTTAGAACATTTGAAAAGTTTCAGTTAAAACAAATAAATCTTCCAGATCTGTTTCATTAGTGTTTTGTTCTACCTACCACAATAGTTTTCAGAAGTTTAATCCAGTATCAGGGATATGTTTTTGTTTGCCGAGGTGGTAAACATGCCCTGAGATCTAAACCCAAATACACATAATCTTTAGGAAAAGAAAGAATGAAGCTGCCTATTACTGTAACCCTGGTTTCAGGAGGTGGAGACAGTGGGGTTCCTGGGGCTTGTAGTTAAGCATTCTATCCAATTAATGGGCACTATGTTCAGTGAGACAACCTGTCTTTAAAAAAGTGTTGAGAGTGACTAACAAGTCATTCAAGATAGGCCTTCATATACAAGTGTATATACATGTACAACTGCATATCTAGGCACATACCACACACACATGCAGATACCTGAACATATGTGCATGCATGTTTATACACATAGACACTCATGCAAACACATAATCACAAATACACATATGCATACAGATGCACACACATACACAAATACAAACACTGATGAACCTGTCTTGATTCTGTGATAAAATACTCCAATTAAGGGGGAAAAAAGAGATTGTATTTTCAAGCTCACTTCTATGTGAACAACTCAGGATGAGGATTACTTGTACTTCTGAATGAATTTCAACTCCTGATTTATAAATATTTTCTTCTTATCACCTGTTACTCCCAAAGTTCTTCCACTGCTCTGCTAATATTTTTCTAAAGCATGAGTAGCTTGTGTACAAACCTCAGAGTACTGTTTCTGTTCCTGTATTTGTTGTCTTGTCTTTCCAAATAAAGTTGTAAAATCCTTAAAGAAGTGTCTTCAATATTTTTTTCTTTTCTTTTTTTCTCTTCTATATGGAATTTTGTTGTTTATGTTTATTGTACAAAGTAGTAGCAGAGACCATGAAGTCATTTTTGCTCAGGTATACTATTTACCTTATCCGTATTCATCTCCTCACCTTCTCTTTCTCATCTCCCCCCACCTCTTCTGATATTTATCGATCCAGGTACAAACATTTTGGTTTTCAGAAAGCACAATAATTCAATTGCCTTGTACTATGGATTTTAATTATAAAATTGTTTACAGAATGTCAGGTGAAACTATCCTTTACACATAAAATTTTTAGAATTTTATTATTTTTGCATATTGAATTTAAGAAAGAAAATTGTAAAGGCCATTTTTAGAGTGAGAAATTGGAAAAGAAAGAAAGAAAGAAAGAAAGAAAGAAAGAAAGAAAGAAAGAAAGAAAGAAAGAAAGAGAGAGAGAAAAAAAAGAAATGTTCTTTAAAATTTCTAGGCTAGGTCAAAGGAGCAGAACAAAAAGCACCCTGAAAAAATAGTTTACAGCCTAAAAAGCTTTAGGAATCAAAACATGAAACAGCTGTCACCATGGATGGGGACCGTTGTCCTTTGTCTGGTTTTGCTTCCTTTTAAGGAAATAATGGGCTAAAAAATAAATGTCTATGTCTAGGAATAAATATAAAGGCTTTGCTGTAGCTTCACATTATGGGCTTTTAAAATAATGTAACATTCCTTTCAATTTGGCATTTCTCATCATAGTTTACTCACAGCCCGTCTCTCATGTTTTAATTTATCCCTCCTTAAGAAATTACCAGCATTTCACTGTAGAATAGACTGTAGAGTGCGTACCTGCTGGCTATACCTAAAGTATCCTTGAAGTCTAGAGTGTGACCTACTTCTAATGACTACTATGAACTGTCTGTCATCTTGTGAAAGAGCCACTTCTTCCCTAGCAAACTCTCTTTCTTTTGTGTCATCATGGCCTTGATTTCAAGAAGAAATGACAAGAAATTTTATGTTTATATCCTTTAACTGTCTTATAAACAAGCCATGAATGCCCAAAATATGGTGAACAAAATCTGCAGATGAACTGAGCCTTTTCTGCAGGGGGAAAACTGACAACACCACTCATCAGAAGGTTCAAGGTTGAACCCAACCCTCCTCTTAGCTATAGACTTCTGACTGATTTTTTTTTTAACCTGAGGAAATATCTTACAGGCTCCTCACCACCCACTGCCAAGATAGTATAGCTTGCACCCAGAATAATATTATGTACAAGTGCACTGGAGACTAGAAACATCTGTATTCACAAATATAAAAGGGACAGAGAAACTCACAGAGTAAAGCTTTCAAGTATACTTTTTAACTTAAAGCTATGGTCCAAATGCTCTATGAAACCTCCAATGATAGCAGAGGTTGAATTAAAATAATTCAGGCTACTTTTCCCCCTAAAGTCATCTGGTGCTAATTATCCCTTCAATGTCTGCCTGCTTTTAGTGGTATCCATAAAGCAAGAAAGAGTAAAAATTAGACCTCAAGAGTCATGACTCACCAGCCCCCAACGTTCATGTGATCTCTGTTTGGCAGAGTGATGGCCACCATCTTAGTGAAGGCTTCTATTGCTGTAATAAAGCACTATGGCCAAAAGCAACTTGAGAGGAAACTATATTTTGTCTTCTACTTTTAGATAAAAGCCCATCACTGTGAGAAGTAAGGAAAGGGACTCAAGCAAGGGAGGAATCTAGAAGCAGGAACTGACTAAGAAAACTGTGGAAGGGTGCTGATCACTGGCTTTCTTCTCATGGCTCACTTAGCCTGATTTCTTATGGAACCCAAGTCTACCATCCCAGAAGTGACATTTCCCATAGTGATCGTGACCCTCCCATCTCAATCATCAGTCAGAAAGAAAAATGCACTACAGGCTTGCTGATAAGCCAATTTGATGAGGACATTTCTCAGTCAAGGCTCTATCAAATGATTCTTTCAAAATGATTCTAGTTTGTGTCAAGTTGACATAAAAGTAGCCAGCATAGTCAGATCATGGCTATAGGGAATAAAGGATAGAAGGATTCCTGACTTAAACCCTCCTGAGCTCTTGCTTTTAGTTTCTGTTTCCCATAGAATCATTCTTCCTCTGCTTAGTTTATGTATTAGACCTAATTTTGTGAATTGCAGGCAAAACGTTCCCCACAGGCTCAAGTATTTTAATATTTGGTCACTAGCTGATGTTACTGTTTTTGGAGGCTGTATAACCTTTAAAAGGGAAGGCTTAGCTGGCAGACATAGGCTAAACTGGTGTGGAACTTTGAGGGCTATTGCATACCTGATTCAATTCTACCATTTTCTCTCTGCTTCCTACCTGTACTGGAGAGAAAAAACATGCCTTCCCTGCTATGATGAATTAATGCCTACTATGATGTATTAATGTCCCCTGATAATCCAACCAAAGACCATTCATGTATATAATAACGTAGATAACCTTGCTCAGATGTAGCCCATGGCAGCTATGTCTCCAAGTGGGTACCCTAGTAAGGGGAACATGGACTGTCTCTGACATGAACTCAGTGGCTGGCTCTTTGACAACCTTCCCCTGAGGGGGGAGCAGCCTTGCCAGACCACAAAGGAGGACAATGCAGCCAGTCCTGATGAGACCTGATAAGCTAGGATCAGATGGAAAGAAAGGAGGTCCTCCCCTATCAGTAGACTTGGAGATGAGTGTGGGAGGAGATGAGGGAGGGAGGGTGGGATCGGAGGGATTTAGCAAGGGGGCTACACCTGGGATAAAAATGAATAAACTGTAATTAATATAAAAAAATAAAGACCTAGTTAAAAATGGAGGAGGAACAAGCAAAAGCATATTTATGAAGGTCCCAACATTTACTTAGTGAGATCTATCCCATGTCCTGGGAATTCTGGGAATGAATGCATCTAAATGCAAGACATATTTAGTTTCAAAGGACTAGTTAATTTACTAAATTTATTCTGTGACCAATCTTTCCTGCAAAGAATATACTGTCACTGGCCAAATCCAGTGAGCAACACCCCAAGTAGCATTTGTGATTGTGAGATAGATTGGGAAAGCTATATGGATCAGTGGTTCACGTCAAACTAGGAATACAGTTTCCAAGTACCATATTAATGGGGCCTAGTCAGTGTACTGGATACTAGGAGGCCTGTCATCTAATCCCACCTTGATAGTGCTTGGGTTTTCTGACATATGAAACTTTTTTCTTAATACGCACTCAACAACCATAAAAGTGTCCGAATATAAAGACAACAAAATTCACATTATTAGTATCAGTGGTGTTAATAGCATCCTGTGCTGACCTGTAATTTTGGGAATATGGGAGTTATTTGTGCTTGTAAAGTTTTCTTCTTTTAATCTAACATTAAGGTAATTTTCTCTTTTCAGAGTGAATGTGGGCTACACTTACAGATAATGTATGTTTCTCTCTGTATTGCATATATGTGTATGCACGTATTTGTATATTTGTGTGTATGTGTGTATATGCATCTATGTCTGTATATACATGGGAGAGAGAGCTTTCACAAGTATTTGTGAGAGTTACTTTGTAAACTTCCCAGTTCATAGAATGGAAAACTATGGCAGAAAAACAATTTCCAAATCTATGGAAAAAATAATCCAATCACCCAGGAAGCATTTAGAAAACAAAACATGTAAGAAGAGGGTAAACCTTTCCATTGAGCATTATAGTCAGGTTTCTATGAGGAAAAAATTTTTCATTTGACTAAATTAAGTATCAAATAGAAGACAACTGTTGGGGCATACTAAGAACGCCTTCCTGCAAATATATTACAGAGGATACCTTAAGGAAGAGTCCCTATCAGTTTGCCTCGTGGCCTAAAATTCCTACGTATTCAAAATCACTGGGGCCTAAAGCCAGTGGGAGAATGAGTAGATATATCAGGGAACATAACACTTGCCCTAGGGGTAAGGTTTTAGGTCTGCCTCCGAGAGTGCTCTGTGCACAACTCTCTCACGTAGACAGGAGTCCTGAAGGTGAAGGTGTAATAGGGAAACAAGCTACACAAAAGGTTTGGAATGTGTTTCTTGAGGCTGTGAAATTTATGCTGAACTTGTGTGGCTGAAGAAAGGGGAGTTCGTGGGGAGGTTATTCACTTAGACCATGGTCCTTTCCTAAAACACTATTGACAGATTAACAACTTCAGAGGGTGGGACCTAGTGAAAGTCTATCAAAAGGTATATCAAATCAGAAAGAGCAGTAAGTTTTGTAGGTCTGAGAGTGCTTTACTCCTTCTCGAGCCTTAGCCAAATGCCGGCTCTTCCTTATCATATGTCACAGTTCCAAGTGCAGCAACCTAAAGAGTTCATAGGGCTGTCTTTAGATAAGAGGTTTAGAAGTGATGTTGTGATCCATGCTACCCTATACCACCATGAATGTATTATGGAAGAAACAACCAATATATGCTTTAGGCTTGTCTATGATGTGTAACAACAATGCTAAAGTCAGATTAACGTCCGTGTAGATGCAGGATTAGTAAATTAATGTATGGTTTCCTGAAGTAGGTAATGTTGGTCTAGAAAAGTGGTGAGTCTCTATAAAGCTTCCACTACCTGAATCCCACCTCTATACAACTTACAGATTTGGCGAGATCAAAGTGGCCTTCCAAAAACGATAGAAGACAGTCAGGCTTCTGAAATCCCTCATACCATTCTTGCCACTGTATCTGTGTATCTGAATGCACACCAGAACTAACTGGTTGGCCTAAATTAAGACAGCATGTGATCCCTTTCAAAAATATGAGGAAATATGGTTGGTATTGAAGTGAAAGATCCACCAATGTAGACAGGTTGCCAGAATCTGGAAGCCACTGTGGAGTTGACTTCGGAGAATTGTCACCAGTAGTACTATGGCCTAAGTGATTATACTCTCAATAAATGTATAAACTTATAATCTCTAGAAAAACAGTGGCACAATTATTTTTATTTTGGTGCAAGGAATTTCTGATACAATTAAGACCATTTACAAGGAAAGAATCCATACTTGATATTTTCAGCCAATGCTCAATCATTGACTTGAGAAGCCATACTTTCTAGAGAGGACTTAAAAGAGTTTTTTCTGTTAAATATATCTGATGTATTTCAAACTGACTTTGAAATATCTAAATTATGCAGGTTAATTTATAGAAAATTACTCTTCACAGCAGTCAGTGACTACTGGCAGAGATTCAGGATAACACTATATAGACTTTACTAATGCTGGGCCATGTTGGTCAAATATTCAATAAAGACTCCCTCTCTTTCCACAAACACTATGAAAGAGATGATAGAAAACCTACAAGAGTCTAAGGAAGGGGAAATGATTATGAACAATTTTCTTCTGGTCTGACATGAATATCCATCATCAGGCACTGAGATGACTTCAGAGATATAAAAAATATCTTGGACAGGAAGCAACACGTAGGAACAAGCAGAAAGAAATATTCCAGAAACAGATGAGGATGAGATAATAAAATTTTTGACATTACCTGGAGATAGACAGACATGTTTCACGTATGAACATGACTTCTTGCTGTCATATGGCTCTGCATGCCCTTGGGGCTATCTGCTAGAAATTTAAGTAGGAGGAAACTAGCCAAAAGCATGACTCCAGTGAAGCCCCTCTCCAGATTCAGCACTCATCCTGCTTGGGACCTCTTCAATGATGGAGCTGCCATTGAGTCAACTTAAGTTCTGTAAGTGAATTCTCCCTTATGTCTCTGTGTTAAAAGATCCTGTTAAGTTGTTCACTGAGTTTTATTCTTAGGAATATTTGCTGTTTAATGTGACATAAAGAGATATTTGTTCATAGTGTACCAATAGTAAAACTCTGTGTAAACTTTCTCATATCTTTTAACATTATTTTTGAAAGCAACTGTACAAGAGCACAAGAGATAATTGTATAAGTAGTTTCAACATCCTTTAGCTTGAGACATGTTGCAGTTTTGAAGATAGCCTGACTTTTCTCTACTAAAGTGAGAGAAGGAGGAGGAAAGTAGAGGAGAAAGTGTTACTGGTATCCAATGAGTAGAAATGACAGGGATCATTAAACATTTCCCAATGCATAGCATACCTTCCAGAACAAATGATATGGTACAAAAGGACAACATTTGGAATTTACAAAATTAGAAAATATTGAGGCTGTAAAAGTCAGTTGGTCCAACTCATCTTATCTCAAGGCAGAAGAAACAGAATTTTGGTGGTCAGTATTGTTTATTAGTTTTCTTATGGGAAAAAAAAATCTGAACAAGCTTTACATTCTGAAAACTGAAGTAGAGAAATATGGCAGATTGTGCCTTATATGTTTCCAGTTTAGGCAATGCCAAATGGTATCACAAAAAGAAGAGCTGACAAAGCACTGTATTTTATAGGAAATACTTGCTGGAGAAAAAGATGACAACAAAAATATTTTGAATAAAATAAGATGACATTTTATGTTTTGATATATTTTGAGAATGTCATTCATAAATATTGTATATCACTCATCTAACTCTCCAAAACCCATTTTCCATGGTCTTTCTCAAGTTCAGGGCCTTCTTAAAAAAATCATTATTGTTACATAAATAGATACATATCAACATATAAACAAAATGCTTAGCCCATTTGGTATTGCTCATATGCCTATGACTTTAGGCCAGATTACTAGGTATTGAATAATCATATAAATGTTCTGGACCTCTGGCTCTTATATTCATTCTTCCCCTTACTCTAAGATGTTCCTGCAGCCTTACACGTAAGTCTCCTGTTGCGGTGCCTAATGAGCAGCAAATTTGAGGTTGAAGAAAGCCTAATCAATGCCAAAATTTTAAAAGTAACTGGTTTAGGGAGAAAAGAAATAGATCAGATTGAGGTTTTGGGTGGAAAGATGTGCAGTGTTCCCTCCATGACAATGTGACAGATAAAGTAATGAAGTTTGGTATTCACATATTACATTGGGAATAGTATACCATTAGGAAAATCATTTGCCTATGTAGGCCTTCTTCTCCATTAATATATTCAGATTACAATTGTGATAATCTAATCTGCTCATTAAAATTATTATTAAGAAAAGAAAATAATCTGAAGCTTGTGATGAAATGGTACTCTGTTGAAGTTTTATCATGAGTTAGCAATTCTGAACTGACATATATTAAGACAGCATTATCTTTATCTTCTATAATTATCATGTGTTTATTTATTGTCAAACCATATAGAGAAAGCAAATACATAAAGTGTGATATTTTTTGTCCCACCCTCATTCCAAATGCTAGTATCAGAAACAAGCTTTAAAAATAACATATTTTCAAGAATTTGGTAACTGAAAATGAGTTTAATCTCCAAAGATACTAAACTGTCTTTATATTATTCAGAAAAATATAATTACTTGCCTAAGTACTCATAGTATTCATATCTGTCATGCCTGGTATTCAATACCAAGTCATGTAGTAAGGTAAACTTTGGCCAGATAAACTTTACTGAATCTTTTGAGCCTTGGAAACCTCAGATTAATGCATCATCCCTAAGTGGCTCTTGTTTCTATGTAGCAGGGACACTGCTGCTGCTGCTGGTGATTTCAAACCTGCCGCTGTGGGAGAAAGCTGCAGCAATTCCTGCATGTCATACTGAAGATGGAGGCTGTAGCGAACCACTTGTGGAAACATTTAACAATGCCATCCATAGAGCCGAAAACATCCATAACCTTATCCATCAACTACATGAAGAATTTGTAAGTACCTCAGCGTTCTTGATCCTGAGACATTAAGCATCATGACCCAAATATCAGAAACTGTACCTTAATAGGCAAAGAACCTGCCAGCTGCTGAAACATGGACAGGGTCAATTACACAGTTTCATGAAATTTCAATGAAACTAATGACTTTTCTGTTTTTCTAAACAATAATAATAACCTATGGTATAAACCTTTAAAATTTGCCCAGGGGAGGAGGAACTCTCATTTCTTATCTTTGTATTCAGGGTCACTAATTCCTTTGGCCATATTCATTTAGCACATTGCAGATATTCACTCTAGAAGATGTGCATTGCAGTGATGCAGTGAAATATAAATTTGGAACACAAGTAAACTAAAGCATGGGAAGAGCCACAAAAGAGAGGAAGAATGACAAAAACAGAGACAAGGAAGAAAGAAAGAAAGAAAGAAAGAAAGAAAGAAAGAAAGAAAGAAAGAAAGAAAGAAAGAAAGGAAGGAAGGAAGGAAAGAAAGAAAGAAAAGAAAAGAAAAAAAGAAAAGAAGTCTAGCCTTTCAAGAAGCTGCCTACTGAGAAATGTGGTTTAAAGATCTTTTTATCATTTTTAAATTTATTTTTTTCTTCACAATTTATTCATTATATATCCCAATTGAAGCCTCCTTCCTCAACTACCCCCTGCCTCACCCCCTTCCCTCTTTTTCCATCCCTTACTGAAAGGGGAAGTTCTCTACTCTTGCTGTCTGCCCATAGTTTTTTAAGTCTCATCGGGACTGCCTGGATCCTCTTCCTCTGTGGCCTGGCAAGTCTGTATCATCAGGGGTGAGTGTGATCAAAGAGCAGTCAACTGAGTTCATACTAGAGGCAGCTCCTGTTCAAATCCACGTGTAGGCTGCCAATTGGCCACATCTGAGCAGGGAGTCTAAGTCCTCTCCATGCATGGTCCTCAGTTGGTGCATCAGTTTCTGCAGGAACACCTGACCTCAGAACCTTAGTTTCGTTGGTCTCCTTGTGGGGTTGCTGTCCTTTCTATGCCCTCTATTCCCACCCATCTCTTCCTCCATAAGACTCTCTATGCTCTGCCCAAAGTTTGGCCATGAGTCTCAGCATCTGCTTCAATCCCCTATTAGGTGAATCCTTTCAGAGGACCCTCTATAGTAGGCTCCCATCCTGTTTCCTCTCATCCACCACTTCTGGTGTCTGTCCTCAACATCCTTAGTCATCAGGGAAGTACAAATCAAAACAACTCTGAGATTCCATCTTACTCTGATCAGAATGGCTAAGATCACTCAGGTGACAACACATAATGGAGAGCATGTGGAGAAAGAGAACCCTCCTCCATTGAAGGTCGGGGTGCAAAATTGTACAAAAATTTCAGAAATCAACCTGGTGCTTTGGGAATAGCACTACCTCAAGATCCAGATATACCACTCCTAGGCATATATCTAAAAGATGCTCCACCATTCAATAAAGACATTTGATCAACAATGTTAACAGAAGCTTTATTTTTAATAGCCAGATATTGGAAACAACCTAGATGTTCCTCAATAAAGGAATGGATACAGAAATTGTGGTATATCCACACAATGAAATATTACTCAACTATTAAAAACAAGGGAATTATGAAATTTGCAGGCAAATGTTAGGAATTAGAAAAGATCATCTTGAGCGAGGTATCCTAGAAGCAGAAAGACACACATACTATATATTCACTTATAAATGGATATTAGCAGTATAATATAAGATAGCTATCTACAGACCTAAGGAAGCTAAACACGACAGAGGATACTAAATTTCATTCAGAATGGCAAACAGCTTCAAAGATTTTCAATGGTACAGTTTGTCCAATATCTGCTCCTTTCTCCTGCTTGCCACATGCCATTTCGAAAGGTCAGAAAATACAAAGGAAAACAGACAAACATACAGCATACTGATTATTAGGAAAATGTGTCTCTGTTTTTAGCAAATATGACTTTATATTTGTTTCTTTATTGACTAGATGTTTTTTTTCCCATTTCCATGACTCAGTTCTACCAAGAATTCTCTTCCAGTGAATTTTCTACTATTGTAAGTACCTAACTTCTTTCCAGGTGCTTCCCAAAGGCAAGCTCATGTCGCTGATTGTACCTTTGAATAGAAAGCATTGCACAGTATTTTTAGGTTCTGTTCTTAACTGACAGCTTTTCAACTTCCTAACCTTCACAGTAATCCACTAAACTTCCAAAATTTGTTGACTATTACAAGTAATTAAGCTATTCTAAATTCTATATATTTTATAAATTCTATAAATTCTATATATTCTATATATATTCTGGTCGTGAAGTCATTTAAACAATTTCTGAAATCTAACTGAACTTTTGTGCTCATTCTGAGGTTGACCGACTCTATAGGAGGGAGCAAGCTGCTTTCATAGCCAGAACTTACTGCCATCCTAATATCACGAACCCTCCAGATAGGGGAACTGAACACACAAATATGAAAGTAAGTTTTCTTTATAGGTTGTTCACAAAACAGCAGAGGTAATACACAGGATTTGTGGTGCTTCTGGATATTTCAGGCATTATGATAGATGGATGGAGCAATCATACATGAAGAAAAATTAGAGGTTAAGCATGAAAACTATATTATGACCTTGACAGATGATAAACAAAATACCCTAAAAGAATATAGCAAATTCTTAGTCATTATAGTGGGTGGTATTTTAGGGAGGACTTGACACTGAAATTTTATTTACTGCTTTTTAGAGCATTTTGAGCTAAATTGGCTATTTGTGGTTATATACTCACTCCTATATAAGTGACGAAATGTAGCTGTGTTTATTATATGTTGCTAATGGGTTCCTCATGGCTGTATCCTACATTTCAGAATATTACCTCTTCTCTTCTTGATTTTCAAATTCTTCTGGTGCTATTTATTTATTTTTGAACCTATCCATTTATCTTTCTATGATTTTCTATGCCTCAACAAAAGCCAGATGGGCAGAATAATACTATGAAATACTGGTATTGTTTCTTAGTATGCAACAATGCCCTAATTCGTGGTGACAAGCTCTACATGTCACAGTCAATCTATTTTATGGTTGCTATCATATCCTCATCCTGACTTCCTATAGTATAATATAGGAATATGACTTAAGTGGGATATGATACGACAATAAGAGAAAATGAAGACAAAGATATGAAGAAAAATTTTCCTTAGAGGTACAATTTTGGTAGATATGTCAAAAAGTACTCTCTTAGCAATGTTATATTTGCACCTCACAAAAAAAAACTTAATGAGAGGTGGTATTATTTCAGTAAGTAATAAAAAGAAATGGATGTTTTGAAAAGTTGTATAAGACATTTACGCTTGTCTGGAATTTAAGAATGCCAGTGGGCATTTCATCCTACTGCAGATTTCAATCTAAATAAATGCTCCATTTATTGCCATCACCATTTGCCTGCTCCTTTCATCAATGTCATTTACATCTTCCTATTGTATGGATGGGATTTAGTCTACTATCATCTTTAACATCACTGGGGAAACTAGCAAACATCAATTGAGTCAATAGTTAAAATAATATATGAGCATTAAATACTAGAGAAGCAAAATTCTGTTGTGATTTCCACGGATTGTGTTATTAAAGAAATGTTCTGTCATAATTATTCACATATGCATACTGATAAAATATACTGCTTTTTCAGAGGCAAAGGAAAAAGCACAAAAAGGAGTACCATACTCTCTTCATTGTGTCTCTGTTCTAATTTCTTAAATTTACCTAGAAATCCTAAATATGTACGTTAATGAATGGCCGACTTTTTGGTATGTGTGAATATGCGAGTGAAAGTGAATCGAGCCACTTTCCTTGGTTAGAGCCATCTATATTTCATGAGTCAAATATTATTGGCACCTATTGAGTCCCGTAAGACTTGTTTTACCGATTGATAGACAAGCAACCAAATAATATATATCTGATAACAGAGAAAGCTGTCTGAATTTAACAGGGAGATCATCACATGATGTGCTATCTCAGAAAAATGCTCATTTATAAGCTTTATTTTGTAGACAATAGAGAAATGTTTAAATTTTTCATTCCACACCATGTAATAGCTATACTACATGTGTCATATATACATAGTTAAAAACAGGTTTCAGTTTAGCTTTTTCACATGAACGTAACATGCAACATCCTGCTTTACTGAAATCATTTTAATGCAATAAAATAATGTTTCTATTGTGTTTGCTCAGACCAAAAAATATGTAAAAATGATGATCAATTTTGTGGGTGCCTGGATCACCCCTCTCTACCATCTGGTGGTTGAACTGAGTGCCATGGAAGGGGTTCCTGAAACTATCCTTTCAAAAGCCAATGAGATCGAAGAAAACAACAGAGACATCCTGGATGACCTTAGATGGATACTCACCAAGGTGAGAAATTTTATGAATATTCTGATTCATAAAACAGATGGGTTCTGAAAATTAGGGAAAAAATCAGAAAAACCTCATCTTTCCAGAGTGAAACAGAAATCTGATTTTGTGAACAAGCTTTTTGCAAGACAGTGGTTCTCAACCTGTGGGTCATGACCTCTTTGAGGTCAAAAGACTATGCCACAGTGATTAAATATTCAGACATCCTGCATCTCAAATGTTTCCATTATGTTTAATTACAGCAGCAAAATAACTGTTATGAAGTAGCAGTTTTATGGTTGATGGTACCACAGCATGAGGAACTGTATTAAAGGCTCACAATATTAGAAGAGTTGAGAAATGCGACTCTAAGAACTTGCTAGCAGCTCCAACCCTCAGAGATGATCATTGTCACCAAGCACCCTGGGAAGGAGATTGAAACACAGCCATTACTCTTAGAGACTTAGAGGACACCTTTTCTGGACAGAGTGAAAAGAGCTCAGCTCCTTCTATCATAGTCATCTCTTGGCTCTGCAAATTAAATCACCTTTTGATACTCATTACATGTGAGCTTTTCATATATAAACGTCATGAAAAAATGGATTTGATTGAAATGTATAAAAGAGTAAGGGTGCATATCAGCTTCCGTGAAATACAAAGGATGTGTAAGTGTCTTTTGAGTGAAAATAGCTCTCTAAATGTCCCAGAGTAGAACAGAAATTTCCTACTCCTCTGCTTCTGAAGGGGCATAGCTCCTCTGTGATTCTATCATGTAATGTTTTAGCATGCAATGTAATGCAACTCCAGAGGAGTCTTGATCATACTTTTTAAAATACAAGCTGCTTGAGAGTCTCCTGGCCTAGATAAATGAATACAAGTTACTTTGATGGAAGCAGTCCATTTCTGAAGGTATTTCTCTGGTTGAACATCTAAGAAACAAGGAAAGGGGAACACTAACAATATACTCAACAAGTAACTTACTCTCATTTTGATTTATAGGCCTATCCTACAGCAAGGAAGAAGGAAGACTTCCCCACCTGGCAATATCTCCCGGTTTTAAAATCAAATAACAAATACTATAAATTTTTGGCTATTTTTAACCTTTCCAGTTGCCTAAAAACTTGTATATCCTACACTATCTATCATATCAGAGATTTGAAGTGTTTAATAACAGGGGAAGGTTGCTAAGTGCACATCTACCCTGTCTGCTTTGAAGGTGGTCCATGACAGCCCATTGCTGAGAAGTTTCTTGTAATTTTACACCTTTGAATGTATTTGTGGGTGTGACGTGTCTCTCTTTTCATAATAAAAACCATTCTCCTTAGAAATATTCATATCTAAAAGCCTATTTTTTGTTTGCTGAATAGAATGCCAGTCAACAAAGTTAGCTTGCCCCTACCAAATTTATCACAAACAATAGACGGTATACATGCAAGTAAATTTACAGATCATTTCAGTTTACTCAGAATATCACTTCACATAAAAGTAACAGAAGTCAAGTTATTATAATCAAAGTCTAAACAAATTTATATATAACAAGAAATATAAATTTCATTATTATTCATGGAATCCACACTGTCCTGAGGAAACAAGGTTCACAGTGAAAGCACAGCCAAGCCAATACGACTGATATTTTAGTCCACAGGCTCAGGAGGACTTGGAGGGAGAGTGGCATGGTGTGGATGTGGTAAAGACACAGTGAATTGATGGATGAAATTTCCAAAGAATTAATTTTTAAAACTTAAAAATTGTTTTAGGATGCAAATACCAGTTAGTCAAGACCCTTAGTAAGCAGAGCACCGGCTGACACTTACATGAACTCCATTGAATGTTTCATGATCACTTTCCCAGTTGGCCTTGCTAGACCATAGAGGAAGAGGATGCAGGCAGTCCTGATGGAGGGACAGATGGTAGGACAACATGACTCCCCATTTCAATGGACTATGGAACGTGCCTTGGGGGAAAAGGATGGGACCAGGAGGAGATGAGGGAGACAGTTACAATGGGGATAAAAATTGAATAAATTATAACAATAACAGTCTCTTTGCAAGATCTGCCCAGTGGTACAATAATAACATGAATATCATGAGATTAACTAACCACTTCATGGTTAGGTCTAATAATTAATAGTAAAATATTTCTCCCTAACAATTTTCAAAAATGCCCAGTAAGCAGCAAGATCCCACTTCTATATAAAAATTATTGATCACAATCACATTTCATTTGTATAGTCACAAAAAAAAAAAAGAAAATATTGGGAACCGTTTTAAGGCCCTGGATTCCTATTATTGGTGTTCCAAATCCTGAAGGATACAGTAACCACAACAGGGACATTTACAAAAGAATTTTGTTATTAGTGGCTGTTGTGAAAGGTGTAGTTTCCCTAATTTCTTTCTCAGCCATTTTGTCTTTGGTATACAGGAGGGCTTCCGATGGTTTTGTTTTGTTTTTGTTTTTGTTAATTTTGTTTCCAGCCACTATGCTGAAGGTGTTTATCAGCTGAAGGAGTTCTCTGGTTGATTTTTTGTGATCACTCATGTATACTATCATATCATCTGCAAATAGTCATACTTTGACTCCTCCCTTTCCTATTTGTATCCCCTTGATCTCCTTTAGTTGTCAAGCTAGGAATTCAAGTGCTATGTTGAAGATATATGGAGAGAGTGGGCAGCCTTGCCTTGTCCCTGATTTCAGTGGGATTGATTTAAGTTTCTCTCCGCTTAGTTTGATGTTGGCTATAGGCTTGCTGTATATTGGTTTTACTATGTTTAGGTATGTGCATTATATCCCTGCTCTCTCCAAGACTTTAAACATGAATGGGTGTTGGATTTTGTTAAATGCTTTTTTGGCATATAAGGAGATGATCATGTGCTTTTTTCTCCTTCAGTTTGTTTATATAATGGATTACATTGATGGATTCCCATGAATTGAACTACACCTGCATGCCTGGGATGAAGCCTACTTGGTCATGATGGATGATATCTTTGATGTGTTCTTCTATTTGGTTTGCAAATATTTTATTGATTATTTTTGAATCAATGTTCATAAGAGAGATAGGTCTGAAGTACTCTTTATTTGTTGGGTCTTCCTGTGGTTTAAGTATCAAAGTAACTGTGTTTGGCTTCATAGAATGAGTTTGGTAATGTTCCTTCTGTTTCTACTTTGTGGAATAGTTTGCAGACAATTGAAATTAGCTCTTCTTAGGAGGTCTGATAGAGTTCTGCACTGAAACCATTTGGCTCAGAGCTTTTTTTGGAAGGGAGACTATTGAAGACTGCTTCTATTTCCTTAGGGGATATAGGACTATTCAATGTATTTACCTGATGGTAATTTAATTTTGGTAAATAGAATCTATCAAGAAAATTGTCCATTTCATTTAGGTTTTCAAATTTTGTGTCATATACTGTTTTGTAGTAAGAACTAATGATTATTTGGAATTCCTCAGTGTCTGTTGTTATGTCCCCCTTTTCCCTTCTGATTTTGCTGATTTGGATAGTTTCTCTCCGCCTTTTAGTTGGTTGGCTAACGGTTTGTCGATCTTGTTGATTTTCACAAAGAACCAGTTCTTGGTTTCATTGATTCTTTGAATTATTTTATTTTTTTCTAATTGATTGACTTCAGCCCTGAGCTTGAGAATTTCCAGCTGTGTACTCCTGTTGGGTGTGTCTGGTTCTATTCTTTTTTTTCTTTTTTATTAATTCCATTTTATTCACTTTGTTTACCCCCATTAGCCCCTCCCTCTACCCCTCCCAGTACCAACCTCCCTCCCCTTCTTCACACATGCTCTTCCCCAAGTCCACTGATAGGGGAGATCCTCCTCTACTTCCTTCTGATCTTAGTCTATCAGAACACATTAGGAGTGGCTGCATTGTCATCTTCTGTGGCTTGGTAAGGCTTCTCTCCCCTCAGGGGAAGGTAATAAAAGAGCAGGCCAATCAGATTATGTCAGAGGCAGTCCCTCTTCCTATTACTATGTAACCCACTTGGACACTAAACTGCCATGGGCTGCATCTGTGCAGGGGTTCTAGGTTATCTCCATGCCTGGTACTTGGTTGGAGTATGAGTCTCTGGGAAGAACCCTGTGTTCAAATTTTCTGGGTCTGTTGCTCTCCTTGTGGGGTTCCTGTTCTCTCCAGATCTTACTATTTTCCACTTCTTACATAAGATTCCATGCACTCTGCCCAACAGTTGGCCATAAGTCTCAGCGTCTACTTTGTTAGTCTGCAGGGCAGAGCCTTTCAGAGGTCCTGTGGCAGGCTCCAAGTGCTTTCATGTGAGCCCTTAAGTTGCCTATATGAGATGTTTCAAATTTCTTCCTGAAGGCACTTACTGCAATGAATTTTCCTCTTAGCACTGCTTTCATTTTTGAATAGTTCTTTCACTTGCTTGGTTAGAGTCACACCAAGGTACTTGACATGAACTCAGTGGCAGGCTCTTGGAACACCCCTCTCTCCAACCTCAGAGGGGAGCAGCCTTGCCAGACCACAAAGGAAGATAATGCAGTATGTCCTGATGAGACCTAATAAGCCAGGGTCAGATGGAAGAGGAGGAGAACCTTCCCTATCAGTGGACTTGGAGAGTGGTATAGGAAGAGATGAGGAAGGGAGGATGACATTGGGAGGAATTGAGGGAGGAGAACATCCCTAGGATACAAAGTGAATAAACTGTAAGTAATATAAAAAATAAAAATATAATTTAAAAAAGAAAGGGACATTTATGAAATAACTAAACAACTTGATTTCTTTAAATATTCTGGATATTAGCTCTCTGTCAGATGTGTCGGGGTATGTGAAGACCCTTTCCCATTCTGGAGCCTGTCCTTTTGTTCTGATGACAGTGTCCTTTGCTTTACAGAACTTTTTCAGTTTAATGAGGCTCCATATAGTAATTGTTGATCTTAGAACCTGTGCTGTTGGTGCTCTGTTCAAGGAGTTGTCATCTGTGCCAATGAGTTCAAGGCTCTTCCGCACTTTTTCTTCTAAGAATTTAAAAAGCAACAAATCAAGTAATGTAATTAAAAAATGGGGTACAGAACTAACCAGAGAAGTCTCAATAGAAGACTATCAGATGACAGAGAAACACTTAAAGAAATGATCAAGATCCTTAGTCATCAGGGAAATGCAAGTCAAAACAACCGGAATTTTCACCATACACCCATCAGAACGGCTAAGACCAAAAACTCAAATGACAATATATGCTGGATAGGATGTGGAGAAAGGGAACCCTCCTCCATTGCTGGTGGGAATATAAACCTGTACAACCACATTGGAAATCAATCTGGCACTCTCTCAGATAGTTAGGAATTGTGCTACCTCAAGATCCAGCTATAACACTCCTAGCCATATATCCAAAATTGCTCATATACAACAAAGACATTTGCTCAACTATGTTCATGGCAGCTTAATTCATAATAGCCAAAATCTGGAAAAACAATAAATGTCCCTTAACTGAGAAACAGATACAGAAATTGTCACACAATTACACATGGATTACTACTCAGCAATAAAAAGCAAGGAAATTATTAAATTTGCCAGAAAATGGTGGGAACTAGAAAAGATCATCCTGAGTGAGCTATCCCAGAAGAAAAAAAAAAAAAAGACACGCATGGTATAAACTCACTTATAAGTGGATATTAGAAATATAATGTAGGATAGACATACTAAATCTGTACACCTAAAGGGGCTAAGCAAGAAGCAGGACCCTGGATAATATGATCAATCCTCACTCAGAAAGGCAAAGGGGATGAACATTGGAAGAAGGAGAAAACTGGGAATAGGACAGAACCCTACCACAGAAGGCCTCTGAAAGACTCTACCGATCATGGTATCAAAGCAGATGCTGAGACTCATAGCCAAACTTTGGGCAGAATGCAGGGAATCTTATAAACATGGGGGTGGGGAGGGAGATAGAATGACCTTGAGTGGATAGGAGCTCCACAAGCAGAGCTACAAAACCAAAATATCTGGGCACTGGGGTCTTTTCTGAGACTGATACTCCAACTAAGGACCATTCATGGAGAAAACCTAGAATCCTTGCATTGATGTAGCCCATGGCAGCTCAGTCTCCAAGTTGGTTCTCTAGTAAGGTGTATAAGGGCTCACTTTTACATGACCTTAGTGGCTGCCTCTTCGATCATCTCCCTCTGATGGGGGAATGGCCTTACCAGGCCACAGAGGAAGACAATGTAGCCATTCCTGAGGAGACCTGATAGGCAAGGTTCAGAGAGAAGGGAAGGAGAACCTCTTCTATCAGTGGACTTGGGGAGGGTTATAGGAGGAGCTGAAGGAGGGAGAGTGGGATTGGGAGGGGCTGAGAGAGGGGCTACAGCTGGGATACAAAGTGAATAAACTGTTATTAATAAAAAACACAAATTAAAAATAAAATGAACAAAATATGAAAACACATTTTTCAATTTTATTAATTTTTATCTTTATTTTTAAAATTTTTTTTTCATTTTAATCTTTTTGGAATCCATTCCACCTCTCCTCCCTGTCCCACCCTTCCACCTTCTTCCCCCATTCCCCTTTTCCTTTCTCCTCAGAATAGGGGTGCCACACCCCATCATCCCACTCCAGTATATCAAGTATCATCACTATTAAGCACATTCTCATCCACTAAATCCTGACAAGGCAGCCCAGCTAGGGGAAAGTAATCCCAAACCAGGTAACAGAGTCCATGACAGAGACCACCCCACTCCACTTATTAGGGAACCCATATAAAGACCATATTGTCCACAAGATACTTATCTTTAGGGGGCCTAGATATAGTCTATGCTCCTTCTTTGATGATTCATTTTCCGTGAGCCCCCAATGACTTTAATCAGTTGACTCTGTTAGTTTTCTCCTGGAGATGTTATTTCCTCTGAGCCCCTCAATTCTTCTCCCAGCTCTTCCACAAGACTCTGAGATCTGCCTAATGTTTGGCTGTGGGTCTTAGTATCTGTCTTGGTCCACTGCTGAGTAGAGACTTTCAGAGGACAGTTGTACTAGTTTCCTGTCTGCAAGCATATCAGAGTATCAATAATAGTGTCAGGAGTTGGCTCTCTCCCATGTTGTATGTCTCAAGTTGGGTCAGACATCAGTGTTTCCATTAATGCGTGCTCTATCTTTGTCCCTGCACATCTTGTAGGCAAGGTAAAATTTGTAGCAAAGGCTTTGTGACTACATTGGTGTCTCCTCCCTGCTGGAAGTCTTGCCTGGCTGTAGGGGATATCCTCTTCATCCTAATCCTAATCCTCACTGCTTCAACCCTCATCCAGATTTACCCCCATATCCTCCAAGAATCTGAACCTGTCTTGAGTCTTCAGTTTGTCCCAGAGAAGCTCCCCTATACATCCATTTCTTGCTGGTCAATGGTGCCACAAGCCTTCAATTCCAAGACTTGCAAGGCCCAGGCAAGTAGATTTTTATGGTCTACAGAGCAAGTTCCAGGAAGTCAAGGCTACAGAGAGAAAGACTGTCTTGAAAAACCAACAAACTAAACAAAACACAACAAAACCATACAGCAACAAAAAAAAAAAAACAAAAACAAATTAAACAAACAGAAATCCTAAGTATCATGCTGACCTATATGACTTTTTATATTTCTTTCACTTTTACTTATTTTATCTCTTTACAACCCTAGCACTGGCCCATCCCTCACTCTTTCCCTGCCCAATCCTCTTTCCTCCTTTCCCCATTTCTCCCTTTCCTTCTTCTCAGAAAAGGGAAGATCCCTAATGTGTATCAACCTACCCCAGCACCTCAAATCACAGCATGAGTAAGTTTATTCTCTTCCACTGGGGACAGAGAATGCAATTCAGCTGGAGGAAAGGGATTAAGGCAGGTGACAGAGTCAGAGATGGTCCCTACTCCCTTTGTTAGGCAAACCCCATGATGACCATGCTGCACATCTGCTACATATGTGTAGGTGGTATAGGTCTAGCTCAAGGAAGAGTTTGGTTGGTGCTTCAGTCTCTCTGGGCCCACTTGTGCCCAGGATAGTTTACTCTGCAGGTCTTCTTTTAATGTCCTTGACCCCTCCAGCTCTCAATGCTTCCTCCCAGTCTTCCAGAAACCTCCCCCAGGTCCTCCTTTTGTTTAACTGCAGGTTTCTGGCACTGTTTCCATCAGCTGTTTAATGAAACCTTTAGTATGCGCTCATTCTAGGCTTGTGTCTCCAAGCAGAGCAGGGTATGATTAGCAGTGCCAGGGGTTGGCTATCTCTCATGGTGTGGGTCATAAGTTGGTCCAGTCATTGGTTTACCATTTCTTCAACCTCTGATCCATCTTTATCCCTACACATCTTGTAGGAAAAACAAAACAAAACAAAATGGTTGTTTAGAAAGATTTATCCATGGTTTGGTGTATTCCCCATCCACTGGCTGAGGAAAGGGGAGTCTGTGGGTAGGAGATTATTCACCCAAACTTGGGTACTTTTCTAAAATACTGCTGACAGATAAACAGTTTCCGGGGATTAAGACCAAGGAAGAAATTGTTGATAAGTGGAACTCAACTGGAGGTGTATTAAGCTTGGCTGTTCTGAGTGTGACCTGCTCCTTCTTGACCCTTAGCCAAACACCAACTCTTCCTTGATCATATGTCACAGTCCCAGGAGCAGCAACCAAAACAGATCATAATGGTGTCATTAAGTCATAGGCTTAGAAAAGACGTAATGAAGCCATCCATGCTAACCCACACAACTGTGTGCTTTGGAAGAAAAACAATATACATTTGGGGCTTGTCTATGATGTCCAATGCTAAGGCATAATAAATGTCCACTTATATACAGAACCAGACAGTGAATTTTTGGTTTTCTGAAGCAGGTACTATTTGTCTACAGAAATGGTTAATCTCTATAAAACTTCCATTACATATATACAGCCTCTGTACAGAATACTTATTTGGTGAGACATCAGGAAGGATACAAATGAGGCTGTTAAATAATTTATAAAAAATAATATACATGAAGGTGAATGGACCTGTGAGAACCAGATTTCAGACTGAGTTCATTTCATGAGACTGATTTGAAAGATGGGTTTCTGAGGCCACTTAAAAAGAGCCAGCCACTGAGTTCATATCATGTCAGAGACAGTTCCTGTTCTGAGAGGACTGATCATTCACACCATTCTTGCAGCTGTATCTTCTTTTGAATGAACACCAGAACTAAATAGTTGGCCTAAACGCTTTAGGCATCATGTAATCTCTGTTAACAGCCTGAGGAAACTGCTTGGCATTGAGGTGGAAAATTCCTCTATGTTGAGTGGCTACCTGAATCTCTCAGCCATTAGAGAGTTGATTTTGGAGAACTGTCACCAGTTTTACTATGACCAAAGTGGTAATTCTAGCAGTAAGCGTATAAAAGTATTTTCACTAGGGCAACAGTGGTACAATAGTTTTTAGTACAATAAATTTCTGATGTAATTAATACCGACTCCAGGAAAAGAATCCATACTAGGTATTTTATGCCAATGCATATTCCTTCACTTGAAGGGCCATAGGATCTAGAGAGAGTTTTAGGGATTTTTTTTGTTGTTATTGTTGTAGTTAAATATATGTGATGACTTTTAAACTGACTTTTAAATACCTAAATTAAGCATGTGCATTATTTTAACTGTCATCTTAGGTTTTAAAGAATCACTATTCACAGTAGTGATTACTGGCAGAGATTCATAATAACACCATAGATAATTTATTAATGCTGTGTCATGGTGGTCAAATATTCAAGAAGGAATACCTCTCTATCCATAAACATTATGAAGCAAATGATAGAAAATATTAGAATCTAAGGAAGAGAATGTAATTATGAACAACAATTTATTCCTGACCATTTGTCATCAAGCCACTAAGATGGCTTCAGAGATATCAAAACTATCTTGGACAGGAATCATGACGCAGGGAGAAGCAAAAGGAAATCCTCCAGAAAGAGATAAGTATGTGATAATAAATCTGTCAACATTCCCTGGAGATATACAGACATGGTTCACGTATGAACATGACTTCTTGCTGTCGCACGGCTATACATACCCTTGGGGCTTATCTGCTAGTATATATAGTAGGATGAAACAAGCTGAATGCATGACTCCAGTGAAGCAGCTCACCAGAGTCAGCACTCCTCCTGCTTGGGAGCTCCTCAGCGATGGAGCTGCCATTGAGTCAACGTCATTTCTGTAAGTGAATTTTATTCTATGTCTCTCTATGAAAAAGATTCAATGAAATTGTTCATTTAGTTTGTTTTAATGAAGTTCTTAGGAATCTTTGATATTTATTCTGGCATTAACAAATGCTTGTCACAGTTAAAAAAAATACTCCAGTATAGATTTTCTTATATCTTTTAAAATTATTTTCTTGAAAGGTATTATACAAGTATACAAGAGTGCAGGGAATTTTTTGTTTTTAAACTTCGTGGTGGATATCATCATTTTGGACACTGATGGAACATAGATAGCACAGTTTATCTGTTTGCTTCCTCTACATATTAGACAATAAAAAAAGACATGATCACTAATACAAAAGATGAAGAGAATGCTGTCCTAAAATACAAAGTCAGTGTGGAAATGCTAAGTTATAGTGAGGTTGATCTGGAATGATATGAAAGAAGGGTGAGATAGAAAGACATGAAGGAGACTGGAGCTCCAGAAGGAGATCAACAGAACCAAATAATGTATACATAGCGGTCTTATCTGAGAATGACACTCCAAACAAGGACCATGCATGGAGACACCTTAGAACCCCTGGTCAGATATAGCCCATGGCAGCTCAGTCTCCAAGTGGACTCCCTAGAAAAGAGGAACATGGGCTGGATCTGGCATCAACTCAGTGGCTTCTTCTTTTATCACCTCCCCCTGAAGTGGGAGCAGTCTTACCAGGCCACAGAAGAATACAATGCAGCCAGTCCTGATGAAACCTTATAGGCTAGGGTCAGATGGAAGGGGAGGAGGACCTCCCTATCAGTGGACTGGGGAAGGGTCAAAGGAGGAGAAGAGGGAGGAAAGGTGGAAATGGGAGAGGATGAGGAAGGGGGCTACAGCTGCAATACAATTCAACTGACAGGCAGAGTGAATGGAATTTTATGAATAAATTAAAATAAATAAAAAACAAAATTAAAAAAATCCTTGAGAGTTTGGTAAATGAAATTGAGCTTAAACTCCAAGGTTACCATACCATCTTAATAAGGGCTTAAAAATACTAGTTCAGAATTAATTTCATTTGCAGATATTTATGGGACACAGAGTTAACAAAATGTAACTAAAAAGAAAAATAAAATTAAAAAAATAAAAAAAACAAAAAAAAGAAATCTAATAAATTTAAATAAATAAATAAGAAGCACTCCTGAAACAGAAGTAATGGGAAATGATTTCCTTCTCAAATTGTTATAGAGAAAAACACATTAACTTGCCTAAGTTCTGTCAGTGATTATATCTCATGCCAGATATACAACACCAAGTCACGTAGGAAAGAAAACTTCAGACAGATAAAAGTCTCTTGAATCAGTTGAACCTTGAAAACCTCAGATTAATACATTATTCCTAAGTGGCTCTTGTTTCTATGTAGCAGGGACACTCCTGCTTTTGGTGATGTCAAACCTACTGCTGTGGGAGAAAGCTGCAGCAATTCTTCCATGTCTTACTGAAGAGGGAGGCTGTATGGAGCCCTTTGTGGAAACATTTAACAATGCCATCAACAGAGCTGAAACAGTCTATAATCTTGCTGTTCAAATATATCAAGAATTTGTAAGTACCTCAACCTTCATACTAATGTTTGAATTGTACTAGAACCTGAGACATTAAGCCTCATAATTCAAATATCAGAAAATATAACTTCATTGATAAAGGACATACCAACTACTGATACATGGAAAGGGTCAATTGGACACTTTCATTAAATGTCAATGAATCTAATGATTTTTCTACATTTTCTCTGTTTTTGTGAAAAAAAAAAAACCTATACTAGAGACCTTTAATAATAAACTAGGGAGTGATTTCTCATTTCCTATTGTTACATTCAAGGATATGAATTTCAATTGGCCAAGTTCAAATAGGGCAGTTAATATATTCAGTCTAAGTATGGACAATGCAGTGAACTATGTATTTGGAACACAGGTAAACCAAAGCATGTGAAGAGGCAAGAATAAAGAAAGAAAGAGACATAGAAAGAAAGAACCAATGAAAGAAAGAAAGAAAGGAAGGAAGGAAGGAAGGAAGGAAGGAAGGAAGGAAGAAAGAAAGAAAGAAAGAAAGAAAGAAAGAAAGAAAAAAAGAAAGAAAGAAAGGCCAGAGAAAAGAAGGGGAGAGAAAGGAAGGGAAAGAGAGAGAAAAAGAGAGATGAAAGAAAAAGAAAAAGAAAGGAAGAAAGAAAGAAATCTAGATTTCTAAGAAGCCCATAAATACTAGTTATTGTGGTTTAGGAATTTATAGTGTTAGAATTTGTCCAATATCAGGGCAGAATTAGAAGTATATCTGTTCCTTTTAGGCTGATTGCTACATATCATTTCTCAAAGTCAGAAAATCCAAAGAAAAAATAGACAAAAATTCAATATGATGGGCATCAAGAGAATATGATTTTGTTTGAAATGAACATGTCTTTTTGTTGGTTTTTTTTCTGAATAGATGTTATTTTTTTTCCCCTTAACATGACTCAGTTCCACAGTGACAGCTCTTCCATACATTTTAGGAATATTGTAAGTACCTAACTTCTTTCCATCATTTACCCAATGATGCCTCCCAAGAATGGTTCCAGATAGGATGAGAAAGCATTACAGTGTCCTCATTATTTCCTGTTCTTAACTGACAGTTTTTCAACTTCTTAACCTTCACAATAGTTACTAACCTTTCATGAATTAGCTGATTATTACAAACTAAATAAGATATCCTAAATTATGTATTTAATAAAATTTAATATTTCATTGATCATACAATCACTAATGAACTAAATAAATTTAACGTTTTCTTATTTTGTTGACTTAGAGTTTATTTTAAATAGTCTATTTTCATGAGTAATTTTGTAACAGAAAAAAGTTTCATTCTAAAATTATTATAATCTTTATATTACACAGCTATATAATCAATGTTCAATTAATGAATTCAAAATTCTTATAACTGAGTAAGTCAATACCAGTCTCTATAGACAGAAAACAGAAAGATTAATAATCATGTGCTATGGTTTTGTCCAGAAATACTAGAGAAAAATGACAGTTACATCATTTATTTCTTGATAAGTTTAGTTCTTTCGGTTTTTGCCTTCCATATTGTAAATTTTAGAAAAAGTGGGAAGACAGGAGAATAAGAAGACAGGGTTCAAAAGTTGGATGAAAAGCCAAATTAAGATGCAGATACATGAGACTAAGTATTAGTTGATGGGAAGTTTCTTAATTTTTTTAATATTAGTTTTTATGAAGTTTTATGTTGTAAATTTATATAACCAACAAATGCATTAATATTATGTTAATGAAGTCATTTATATAATTTTGAAAAATAACTGATTTTTGGATTTTTTACAGCTTACAAAGATGTTGAGGGAGGATTATCATGGTTTCAGTGCCAGAACTCACTGCCACGCCAGGATCACAAACCCTCCATATCGGGGAAATGAACACACAAATATTCCGGTGAGCAAATGTCCTTGTTGTGTACTTGAGTATAATTTGGATATATGCCTAGGAGGGGTATAGCGGGATCTTGAGGTAGCACTATTTGTAAATGTTTGAGAAAGCACCAGATTGATTTCCAAAGTGGTTGTACACGTTTACATTCCCACCAGCAGTGGAGAAGGGTTCCCCTTTCTTCACATCCTATCTAGCATGTGTTGTCACTTGAGTTTTTCATCTTAGCCATTCTGATGGGTGTATGGTGAAATCTCAGGGATGTTTTGATTTGTATTTCCCTGATGACTAAGGACGTTAAGCATTTCTTTAAGTGTTTCTCTGCCATTTGATAATCCTCTATAGAGAATTCTTTTTAGCTTTGTAATCCACTTTTAATTAGACTACCTTCTCTGTTGCTGTATAAATTCTTGGGTATAAAACAAGGACTTTGCTCAACCATGTTAATAGCAACTTTATTCTTATTAACAAGAATCTGGAAACAGCCCAAAAGTCCCTCAACTCAGGAATGGATACAGTAAAGGTGGTACATTTACACAGTGGAATACTACTCAGCATTAAAAATAAGGAAATCATGAAATTTGCAGGCAAATAGTTGGAACTAGAAAAGATCATGCTGAGTGAGGTACCCCAGAAGCAGAACGACACACATGGTATTTACACACTCATAAGTGAATATTAGACATATAATACAGAATAATCATTCTAAAATCTGTACACCTAAAGAAGCTATAAAAGAAGGACAACCCAGGGTAAGATGATCAATCCTCATTATTCAGAAAGGCAAATGGAATAGTCATTGGAAGTGGATGAAAACTGGAAATAGGACAGGAGCCTACCATAGAGGGCTTTTGAAAGACTTTACCCAGCAGGGTATTAAAGTAGATGCTGAGATTCATAGCCAAACTTTGGGTAGAGTGCAGGAAATCTTATACAAGAAGGGGAAGATTGATTGAGCTGGAGGAGACAGGGGCTCTACAAGGAAACCAAGAAAACTACAATATCTGAGACTGATACTCCAAACAAGGACCATTCATGGATATAACCTAGATCTCCTGCACAGATGTAGCCCATGGCAGCTCAGTGTCCAAGTGGGTTTCCTAGTAAGGTGAACAGGGGATGTCTCTGACATGAACTTAGTAGCTGGCTCTTTGAGCATAACCTCCTGAGTGGGGAAGCAGCCTTACCAGGGCAACAGAGGAAGACATTGCAGACAGTCCTGATGAGACTTGATTCGATAGGGTAATTGGAAGAGGAGGAGGACTTCCCCTATCAGTGGACTGGGAAGGAGAATGGGAGGAGAAGAGGAAGGGAGGGCAGGATTGCCGGTGAATAATGGAGGGGATGAGAGAGAGGGTTACAGCTGGGATACAAAATGAATAAACTGTAATAAAAATTTTAAAAAAGAATGAAAAAATATCAAGTTGAGTTTTCTTCATGATTTTCTCAGAAAACAACAGAAGCAATGCACTGTGTTTTTCTGAGTTAGTTTTACAGGAATTATGATAAATGCAGTAATAATGTAACCAAAATTAAATTGACATAAAGTACAAAAAATGACATTATATTCTTGATAAATTATGAATAAAATTAATTAACCAATAACAATGGAGCAGATTCTTAAATAGTCCATTTAGAAAGAGCTATTTTAGAAATGACTTACACTGAAATTTTACTTACTATTTTTTAGGACATTTTAGCTAAATTGGCTGTTTATGATTATATAATCACTCCTATGTAATAGATGAAAATGTAGCTGTATTCATTACATGTTGTTAATGGGTTTCCTACAGTGGCATTCTAAATACCGGAACAATATCACTTCTATTGTTGATTTTTAAATCTGTCCTGGTTCTATATTTATTTTATATTTCTTTTTGTCTCTTTATTTTTCTCTATACCTTAAGCAAAAGCCAGATGAGCAGAATAGTCCTGTGAATTCCTAGTATTATGTTCCTAAGTGTGCAACAATGTCCCAATTCATGGTCATAGGTCTATATGTCATAGCAGTTCTATTTTGTGATTGCAATCATCTCCTTGTTATGAGTCCATGTAATAACATAACAAAATTTTATTTAAGTTGAATATTATATGACAACTATAAGGGAAAATGAGGGCAAAGATATCAAGAAAATAAATGTTCCTTCAGAAGTAGAATTTTGCTAGATTGTCAAAAAGCAAACTCTTAGCATTGCTATACTTGAACTGCACAATAGTTTACTGGAAAATGTTTTTTTTTCAGTAAATAATAATAAGAAATACCAGTTTTGAAAAATTGTACAGGATATTTACACTTGAGTGGAATTTAAGAATCGAGGTGGGCACATTAACAAATTGCAGATCTCAGTCTGAATCACATGACAGCATCTATTGTCATCTATTTCCATCACCATTCTAGTGGCCTTTTCCTTAATTCCATGTACATATTCATATTCCTATTCTCATTTTTCATGAAAACTGGGGAAACTAACAAACATCAATAAAGTGAATGGCTTACATCAGATATGAGCATCAGATACTGGAGAGGTAATATTCTATTGTGATTTCCATTGATTCCATTATTAAATCCAATATTGTGTCATGTTTCTTAACCTATACATGGCAACAAATATCCTTTTCTGTCAGAGGCAAAAGGAAAGCCTAGGCATGAGTACCATGCTTTCTTCATTGTATCCTTGTTCTAATTTTTTTAATTTATATAGAAATCATAAATATGTACATTAATGAATGCCATAATTTATTTGGTGTTTATGAATCTCTGAGTGAAAATGATTTGAGCTTCTTGTCCCTGTCTGGTGATATCTCTATTTCCTCAGTCAAATCTTCATGATGCCTATTGAGTCCCAGAGACCTGTTTTACCAATTGATAGACAAAAAACCAAATAATAAATACCTCACTAGAGCAGAGGCTGTTAGGATTTCATAGGGAGAACAAAACATGATGACCTGATCTCAGAAAAAAATATTAATTTTTAAGCATTATATTTTTTTTCATTTTCACATATAATAGGTGGATTGTTTAAATTTTACCTTTCCACACCAAGCAACATCTTTACAACATGGGTCATATATACATAGTAAAAATATGTTTCAGTTCAGCTTCTTCACATGAGCATTTTATGTAAAAAATTGCTTTACTGAAATTATTTTAATGCAATAAAATAATGGTTCTATTATGTTTGCGCAGACCAAAAAATATTTAAAAATGTTGATCAATTTTGTGGGTGCCTGGAATGCCCCTCTATACCATCTGGTGGTTGAACTGAGTGCCATGGACGATGTTCCTGAAACTATCCTTTCAAAAGCCAATGAGATTGAAGAGAACAACAGAGAACTCCTGGACGACCTTAGATGGATATTCACCAAGGTGAGAAAATTTCCATTAGTTATTCTCATTCATAAAAGAGGTGGGTTGTCTAAATTAAAATAAAAGAATATACCTCAGATTTCCACAGTAAAATGCAAATATCTGATCTTGTGGATAGTGTTCTCTTAACACAGTGGTTCTCAACATATGGGTCATGACACCTCTGGGGATTTTATACCCTTTCATGGCAGTTGCCTACCAGATATCTTGTATATCATGTATTTACATTATGAATATTTCCAAAAATCATAAATATGTAGTAGCAACAAAAATTATTTTATGGATGGTGTCCACTACAGCTTGAGGTACAATATTAAAGGGTCACAGATTGGGAAAGTTGACAACCACTGGACTAAGAGATTGCTGGCATCTCCAACCTTCTCAGAGATGCTTCTCATCACTACCACTCTGGGGATCATAATTAATCACAACTGTTACTATTAAATACTTAGAGGACTCCTGTCCCGGATAGAGTGAAACAGCTCAAATCCTTCTAATATAGTCATCCCTAGGATTCACATATTGAATCACCATCTGGTATGCATTACAGGTCAGATTTTCATTCATAAACTTCATGGAAATGGATTTAGTTGAAACAAATTAGTATAGTATAAACAAATAGATCAGTATAAAGAAACGGTGGTGCATATCAGCTTCTGTGATATGCAAATGACAAGTAAGAGTGTCGTAAGTGAGAAACTGACACTAGCTCTTCCAATGTTGCAGAGTCAAAGTGAAACTTTCTACTTTCCCTGTGTTTCTGAAAAGAAGTACTTGTCCGTGATCCATTGCATATTAGAACAAATACATATGAGTCTTGATCATATTTCCTAAAAGATGAACTGCTGGACAGTCTCCTGGCCTACATAAATGAAAACCCATAACTTTGATGGAAGCAGTACATTTCTGAATGTGTTTTTCTGATTGAACATATAAGAAACAAGGAACACTAACAATATACTAAACAAGTAACTGTTATTTTGCTTTTTAGGCCTATCCTACAGAAAAGCTACAAGAAAATTTCCCACGCTGGCAACATCTTCCATATATAAAATCAAGTCGCAGAAATGATCAGTTTTTGGCAATATTTAACCTTTCCAACTGCCTACGCTCAGATATACATTTCACTCTATTTCATCTCAAAAAACTGAAGTGTCGAATTACCAGGAAAAATTGTTAAGTGCACCTTAACCCTGCCTACTTTGGAGGTGGTCCATGACAGTCCATCTCTGAGAAGTTTCTTTTAATATTATACCTTTTGAATGCATATGTGGGTATACTCTGTCTCCTTTTGCATAATAAAAAGCATTTTCTTTAGAAATATCAAGTCTGAAAAGCCTCTTTTCTTTTGTTCAGTGAATAAAATGCCTATAAATAAAGTTAGGTTACCCCAATCTAATTTATCACAAACAGTAGACGTTAACCTTGAAAATAAATGTATGGTTTACTTCAGTAAACTCAGAGTTTACCTCACAGAAAAGGAGGAAGTTATTATCAGAGCTTAAAACTGTAACAAAGTGTAAAACTCCAATCCATGTATACTAACAGGAAATATAAGCCATAATGCTTCATGACATCCAGACTGTCCTGAAAAACAAGGTTCACAGTGAAAACACAGCCAATTCAATCCAATTGCTATTTGATTCCACAACCTCAAGAAGACTTGGAGGGAAGGGACATGAAGTGGATATGATGAAGATAGACTCGATTTATGCATAGAATTTCCAAAGAATTAATTTTGAAAAACTAAAAATTGTTTTAAGTCTTAACATCTGCTTTGATAGTCTGCAGGGCAGAGCCTTTCAGAGGCCCTTTGTGGGAGGCTCCTAACTTGTTTCCTGTTTTCTTCTTCTTCTGATGACCATCCTCTTTGCCTTTCTCAATGGGGATTGAACATTTTAGCCAGAGTCCTCCCTCTAGATCAGTTTCTTTAGGTGTACAGATTTCAGTAGGTTTATCCTATATTAAATGTCTTAATCAGTGAGTATATACCGTGTGTGTCTGTCTTTTTATGGGACAGCTCACTTAGGATGGTCCTTTCCAGTTCCCACCATTTCATGATTTCCTTGTTTTTCATTGCTGAGTAATATTCCATTGTGTAGATGTACCACAATTTCTCTATCCATTCTTCAGTTTAGGGGCCTCTGGGTTGTTTCCAGCTTCTGGCTATTACAAATAAAGCTGCTACAAACATGGTGAGCAAATGTCCTTTTTTTTTTTGTACTTGAGCCTCTTTTGGATATATGCTTAGGAGTGGTATGGCTATTCCTAGTTTTCTGAGAATGCACCAGATTAATTTCCAGAGTCGTTGTACAAGTTTACATTCCCACCAGCAGTGGAGGAGGGTTTTCCTTTCTCCATAACCACTCCAGCATTTGTTGTCACTCGTGATTTTGATCTTGGCTATTCTGATGGGTGTAAGGTGAAATCTCAAGGTCGTTTTGATTTGCATTTCCCTAAATGGCTAATGAGGTTGAGCATTTCTTTAAATGTTTCTCTGTCTTTCGATATTCCTTTATAGAGAATTTTCTGTTTAGCTCTGTTCCCCATTTTTTAACTGGATCACTTGGTTTGTTGATTTTCAGCTTTAGTTCTTTATATATACTGGATATTAGGCCTCTGTCAGATAAAGGGTTGGTGAAGATTCTTTCCCAATCTGTAGGCTCTCGTTTTGTTTTGATGATGGTGTCTTTTGCTTACCAGAAGCTTTTCAGTTTTGTGAGGTCCCATTTATTGATGATATTAGAGCGTGTGCTGTTGGTGTTCTGCTTAGGAAGTTGTCTCCTGTACCAATGAGTTCTAGGGTCTTCCCCATTTTTTCTTCTAACTGATTTAATGTGTGTGGTTTTATGTTGAGATCTTTGATCCACTTGGACTTTAGTTTTGTGCAGGGTGATAAGTATGGATCTATTTGCATTTTTCTACATGTAGACATCCAGTTCAAACAGCATCATTTGTTGAAGATGCTATCTTTTTTCCATTGTATGGTTATGACATCTTTGTCAAAGATCAGGTATCCATAAGTGTGTGGGTTTATTTCTGGGTCTTCTGTTCAGTTCCATTGATCCACCATTCTATTTCTATGCCAGTACCATTCAGTTTTTATTACCATTGCTCTGTAGTACAGCTTGAGATCAGGGATGGAGATACCTCCAGAAGATCTTTTATTGTAGAAGTTTGTTTTGGCAATTATGGGCTTCTTGTTATTCCATATGAAGTTGAGAATTTTTTTCAAGGTCTGTAAAGAATTATATTGCTAATTTGATGGGAATTGCATTGAATCTGTAGATTTCTTTTGGTCAGATGGCCATTTTTACTATATTAATCCTGCCAAGCCATGAGCATGTGAGCTCTTTCCATCTTCTGATATCTTCTGCTAATTCTTTCTTCAAAGGCTTGAAATTTTTTTCATACAAGTCTTCGACTTGCTTGGTTAGGGTTACACGAAAGTACTTTATGTCATTTGTGGTTATTGTGAAGAGTGTTGTTTCCCAGATTTCTTTCTCAGCCCTTTTGTCTTTTCTATGCAGGAGGGCTACTCATTTTTTTTAGTTAATTTTGTATCTGTCCACATTGTTGAAGGTGTTTATCAGCTGTAGGAGTTCCCTGGTAGAATTTTTGAGGTCACTCAGGGAAACTATTATATCATCTGCAAATAGTGATAAATTGACTTCTTCCTTTCCAATTTGTATCCCCTTGATCAGCTTCAACTGTCTTATTGCTCTAATAAGGACTTCAAGGACTGTGTTGAAGAGATAGGGACAGAGTGGGCAGCCTTGCCTTGACCCTGATTTCAGTGGGATTGCTTCAAGTTTTTCTCGGTTTAGTTTGATGTTGACTATAGTTTCCTGTATATTGCCTTTACTATGTTTAGATATGTGCCTTGTATCCCTGATCTCTCCAATACTTTAAACATGAATGGATGTTGGATTTTGTCAAACGTTTTTTCAGCATATAAGGAGATTATCATGTGGTCTTTTTCTTTCAGTTTGTTAATATGGTGGATAACATGGATTTATTCCTGTATATTGAACCACCCCTGCATACCTGTGATGAAGCCTACTTGGTCATAGTGGATGATATCTCTGATGTGTTCATGTATTCGGTTTGCAAGTATTTTGTTGAATAATTTTACATCAATGTTCATATCGAAGATTGGCCTGAAGTTCTCTTTATTTGTTGGTTCTTCCTGGTGTTCAAGTATCAAGGTGACTGTGTGTGGCTTCATAGAATGAGTTTGGTAGTGTTCCTTCTGTTTCTATTTTGTGGAATAGTTTGCAGACAATTGGAGTAAGCTCTTCTTAGAAGGTCTGATAGAGTTCTGCACAGAAACCATTTGGCCCTGTGCTTCTTTTGGAAGGGAGACAGTTGAAAACTGCTTCTATTTCCTTAGAGGATGTAGGATTATTCAATGTATTTACCTGATGGTGATTTAATTTTGGTAGATGGAGTTTATCAAGAAAATTGTCCATTTCATTTAGGTTTTCAAATTTTGTGTCATATACTCTTTTGTTGTAAGACCTAATGATTGTTTGGATTTCCTTGGTGTCTGTTGTTATGTCCCCCTTTTCCTCTCTGATTTTGCTGATTTGAAGAGTTTCTCTCTGCCTTTTACTTAGTTGGCTAAGGGTTTGTCTATTTTGTTGATTTTCTCAAAGAACCGGTTCTTGGTTTCATTGATTCTTTGAATTATTTTATTTGTTTCTAATTGATTGACTTCAGCCCTGAGCTTGAATATTACAGCTGTCTACTCCTGTTAGGTGTGTATGATTCTTTTCTTTTTATCTAGTGCTTTCATGTGAGCCCTTAAGTTTCATGTATGAGATGTTTCAAATTTCTTCCTGAAGGCACTTACTGCTATGAATTTTCCTCTTAGCACTGCTTTCATTTTCAAATAGTTCTTTCACTTGCTTGGTTAGAGTCACACCAAGGTACTTGACATGAACTCAGTGGCACTCTCTTTAAACACCCCCCCATCCTCAGAGGGGAGCAGCCTTGCCAGACCACAGTTGAGGACAATGCAATATGTCCTGATAAGACCTGATAAGCTAATGTCAGTTGGAAGAGGAGGCGGACCTTCACTATCAGTGGACTTGAAGAGTGGCATGGGAAGAGATAAAGAAGGTAGGATGGCATTGGGAGGGATTGAGGGAGGGGAGTGCAGCTAGGATACAAAGTGAATAAAATGTAAGTAATATAAAAAATAAAAATTTGATTTAAAAATGAAAGGGACATTTATGAAATAAGTAAAAACCTTGATTTCTATAAATATTATGGATATTGGTTCTCTGTCAGATATGTCAGGGTATGTGAAGATCCTTTCCCAGTCTGGCACCTTTCTTTCTGTTCTGATGACAGTGTCTTTTTCTTTACAGAACTTTTTCAGTTTATTGAGGGAGGCCCCATTTAGTAATTGTTGATCTTAGAGGCTTTGTTGTTTGTGTTCTGTTCAGGAAGTTGTACCCTGTGCCAATGAGTTCAAGATCCTTCTGCACTTTTCTTCTAAGAATTTAAAAAGCAACAAATCATGTAATCCAATTAAAAAATTGGGTACAGAGCTGACCAGAGAAGTCTCAATAGAAGAATATCAGATGACAGAGAAACACGTAAGAAATGATCAAGATCCTTAGTCTCCAGGGAAATGCAAGTCAAAACAAACAGAATTTTCACCATACAACCATCACAATGGCAAAGATCATAATTTCAAGTGACAATACATGCTGGATAGAATCTGGGGAAAGGGAACCCTCCTCCATTGCTGGTGGGAATGTAAACCTGTACAAACACTTTGGAAATCAATCTGGCACTCACTCAGATAGTTAGGAATTGTGCTACCTCAAGATCCAGCTATACCACACCTTGCCATATATCCAAAATTGCTCAAGTATATAACAAGGACATTTGCTCAACTATGTTCATGGCAGCTTGATTTGTAAGAGGCAAAATCTGGAAGAAGCCATGCCAATTTGCCAGGAAGACTAGAATTCCTGGGTATCCAAAATCACTGGGGCTAAAGGCAATAGTGGAAGAATGAGGAAATAGATCAGGGAACATAAAACTTACTGTAGGGGTAGGCAATTATGTCTGTGCCCCAAAGTACTCTATATACATCTCCCTCACATAGCTA
>REGO01000331.1:1137581-1160535 GCA_010120015.1 Rhombomys opimus | reverse complement strand
TCTCCCCCTACTTTCATAGGATTCCCTGCACTCTGCCCAAAGTTTGGTCAAAAGTCTCAGCATCTACTTTGAAACACTGTTGGGTAGAGTCTTTCAGAGGCCCTCTGTTTTAGGTTCCTGTCCAGTTTCCTGTTTTCTCCTTCTTCCAGTGTCCATCCCATTTGTCATTCTGAGTGAGATTTGTTCATTCACACCATTCTTGCACCTATATCTTCTTTTGAATGAGCACCAGAACTAAATAGTTTGCCTAAACGCTTTAGGCAGCATTAATTCTCTGTTTACAGCCTGAGGAAACTGCTTGGCATTGAGGTGGAAAATTCCTCTCTGTTGAGAGGCTACCTAAATCTGTCGGCCACAATAGAGATGATTTTGGAGAACTGTCATCATCAGTGTTGCTCTGACCATAGTTCTAATTCTAGAAGTAAGCATATAAAACTATTTTCACTAGGGCAACACTGGCACAATAGTTTTTAGCACAATGAATTTCTGATATAATCCATACTTGCTATTTTATGCCAATGCATATTCATTAATTTGAAGGGCCATAGGATCTAGTGAAAGTTTTAGGGATTTTTTTGTTGTTGTAGTTAAATATATCTGATGTCTTTTAAACTGTCTTTTAAATGTCTAAATTAAGCATGTGGATTATTTTAACTGTCATATTAGGCTTTAAATAAACACTACTCACAATATTTAGTAATTACTGGCAGAGATTCCTAATAACACCATAGATAAGAGGATGTAATTATGAACAACAATTTATTCCTGACCATTTGTCATCAAGCCACTAAGATGGCTTCAGAAATATCAAAACTATCTTGGACAGGAATCATGACGCAGGAAGAAGCAAAAGGAAATCCTCCAGAAAGAGATAAGAATGTGATAATAAATCTGTTAACATTCCCTGGAGATATACGGACATGGTTCAGGTATGAACATGACTTCTTGCTGTCGCACGGCTATACATACCCTTGGGGCTTATTTGCTAGTATATATAGTAGGAGGAAACAAGCTGAATGCATGACTCCAGTGAAGCAGCTCACCAGAGTCAGCACTCATCCTGCCTGGGAACTCCTCAGCGATGGAGCTGCCATTGAGTCAACGTCACTTCTGTAAGTGAATTTTCTTCTATGTCTCTCTATGAAAAAGATTCAATGAAATTGTTCATTTAGTTTGTTTTAATGAAGTTCTTAGGAATCTTTGAGGTTTAGTCTGGCATGAACAAATACTTGTCACAGTTTTACAAAATAAAAAAAATCCTCCAGCATAGATTTTCTTACATCTTTTAAAATTATTTTCTTGAAATGTATTATACAAGTATACAAGAGTGCAGGGAAATTTTTGTTTTTAAACCTCGTGGTGGATATCATCATTTTGGACACTGATGGGACATAGATATCACAGTTTATCTGTTTGCTTCCTCTACATATTAGACAATAAAAAAGACATAATTACTAATACAAAAGATGAAGAGAATGCTGTCCTAAAATACAAAGTCAGTTTGGAATTGCTAAGTTATACTGAGGTTGAGCTGGAATGATATGAAAGAAGGGTGAGATAGAAAGCCTTGGAGGGGACTGGAGCTCCACAAGGATATCAACAGAATCAAATAATGTGGACACAGATAATTCTCAAATTATCTGAGAATGACACTACAATCAAGGACCATGCATGGAGATAACCTAGAACCCCTGGTCAGATGTAGCCCATGGTAGCTCAGTCTCTAAGTAGACTCCCTAGAAAAGAGGAACATGGGCTGTATCTGGCATGAACTCAGTGGCTTCCTCTTTGATCACCTTCCCCTGAAGTGGGAGCAGCCTTACCAGGCAACAGAATACAATGCAGCCAGTCCTGATGAAACCTTATAGGCTAGGGTCAGATGGAAGGGGAGGACGACCTCCCTATCAGTGGACTGGGGAAGGGTCAAGGGAGGAGAAGAGGGAAGAATGGTGGAAATGGGAGTGGATGAGGAAGGGGGCTACAGCTGCAATACAATGTCAATAAATTATAATAAATAAAAAATAAAACTTAAAAAAATCCTCGAGATTTTGGTAAATGAAATTGAGCTTAAACTCCAAGGTTATCACACCATCTTAATAAGGGCTTAAAAATACTAGTTCCGAATTAATTTCAGTTGCAGATATTTGTAAAATTAAGAAGCACTCCTGAAACAGAAGTAATGGGAAATTATTTCCTTCTCAAATTGTTATAGAGAAAAACACATTAACTTGCCTAAGTTCTGTCAGTGATTATCTCTCATCCAGATACACAACACCAAGTCATGTAGGAAAGAAAACTTCAGACAGATAAAAGTTTCTTGAATCAGTTGAACCTTGAAAACCTCTGATTAATACATTATTCCTAAGTGGCTCTTGTTTCTATGTAGCAGGGACACTCCTGCTTTTGGTGATGTCAAACCTACTGTTGTGGGAGAAAGCTGCAGCAATTCTTCCATGTCTTACTGAAGAGGGAGGCTGTATGGAGCCCTTTGTGGAAACATTTAACAATGCCATCAACAGAGCTGAAACAGTCTATAATCTTGCTGTTCAAATATATCAAGAATTTGTAAGTACCTCAACCTTCATACTAATGTTTGAATTGTACTAGAACCTGAGACATTAAGCCTCATAACTCAAATATCAGAAAACATAACTTCTTTGGTAAAGGACATACCAACTACTGATACATGGAAAGGGCCAACTGGACACTTTCATAAAATGCCAATGTCTAATGATTTTTCTACATTTTCTCTGTTTTTGTGAAAAAAAAAAACCTATAGTAGACACCTTTAAAAATAAAACTAGGGAGTGATTTCTCATTTCCTATTGTTATATTAAGGAATATGAATTTCAATTGGCCAAGTTCAAATAGGGCAGTTAAGATATTCACACTAAGTATGGACGATGCAGTGAACTATATATTTGGAACATTGTAAACTAAAACATATGAAGAGGCAAGAATAAAGAAAGATAGGAAGGAAGAAAGAATGAAAGAAAGAAAGAAAGAAAGAAAGAAAGAAAGAAAGAAAGAAAGAAAGAAAGAAAGAAAGGGGAGAGAAAGGAAGGGAAAGAGAGAGAAAAAGAGAGATGAAAGAAAAAAGGGAGGAAGAAAGAAAGAAATCTAGATTTTTAAGAAGACCACGAATACTAGTTATTGTGGTTTAGTAATTTATAGTGTTAGAATTTGTCCAATATCAGGGCAGAATTAGAAGTATATCTGTTCCTTTTAGGCTGATTGCTACATATCATTTCTCAAAGTCAGAAAATTCAAAAAAAAATAGACAAAAATTCAATATGATATGGATCAAGAGAATATGATTCTGTTTGAAATAAACATGTATTTATGTTGGTTTTTTTTCTGACTAGATGTTATTTTTTTCCCCTTAACATGACTTAGTTCCGCAGTGACAGCTCTTCCATACATTTTAGGAATATTGTAAGTACCTAACTTCTTTCCATCATTTACCCAATGATGCCTCCCAACAATGGTTCCAGATAGGATGAGAAAGCATTACAGTGTCTTCATTATTTCCTGTTCTTAACTGACAGTTTTTCAACTTCCTCTCCTTCGCAATAGTTACTAACCTGTCATGAATTAGCTGATTATTACAAACTAAATAAGATATCGTAAATTATATATTTAATAAAATTTAATATTTCATTGATCATACAATCACTAATGAACTAAATAAATTTAACATTTTTTTATTTTGTTGACTTAGAGTTTATTTTAAATAGTCTATTTTCATGAGTAATTTTGTAACAGAAAAAAGTTTCATTCTAAAATTATTATAATCTTTATATTACACAGCTATATACTCAATATTAATTAATGAATTCAAAATTCTTATTCCTGAGTAAGTCAATACCAGTCTTTATAGACAGAAAACATAAAGATTAATAAACATGTGCTCTAGTTTTGTCCTGACATACTAGATAAAAATGACAATTACATCATTTAATTCTTGATAAGTTTAGTTCTTTCAGTTTTGCCTTCCATATAGTAACTTTTAGAAAAAGTGGGAAGGCAGGAGAATAAGAAGACAGGGTGAAAAAAGTTGGGTGAAAAGCCAAATTAAGATGCAGATACATGAGACTAAGTATTAGTTGATGGGAAGTTTCTTAATTTTTTAATATTAGTTTTTATGAAGTTTTATGGTGAAAATTTATATAACCAACAAAAGCATTAATATTATGTTAATGAAGTCATTTATATAATTTTGAAAAATAACTGATTTTTGGTTTTTTACAGCTTTTAAAAATGTTGAGGGAGGATTATCCTGGTTTCAGTGCCAGAACTCACTGCCACGCCAGGATCACAAACCCTCCATATCCAGAAAATGAACACACATATATTCCGGTAAGCAAATGTCCTTGTTGTGTACTTGAGCATAATTTGGATATATGCCTAGGAGTGGTATAGCGGGATCTTGAGGTAGCACTATTTGTAAATGTTTGAGAAAGCACCAGATTGATTTCCAAAGTGGTTGTACACGTTTACATTCCCACCAGCAGTGGAGAAGGGTTCCCCTTTCTTCACATCCTATCTAGCATGTGTTTTCACTTGAGTTTTTCATCTTAGCCATTCTGATAGGTGTATGGTGAAATCTCAGGGATGTTTTGATTTGTATTTCCCTGATGACTAAGGACGTTAAGCATTTCTTTAAGTGTTTCTCTGCCATTTGATAATCCTCTATAGAAAATTCTTTATAGCTTTGTAATCCATTTTAATTAGACTACCTTCTGTGTTTCTGTATAAATTCTTGAGTATAAATCAAGGACATTTGCTCAACCATGTTAATAGCAACTTTATTCTTAATAACCAGAATCTGGAAACAACCCAAATGTCCCTCAACTGAGGAATGGATACAGAAAAGGTGGTACATTTACACAATGAAGTACTACTCAGCATTAAAAACAAGGAAATCATGAAATTTGCAGGCAAATAGTTGGAACTAGAAAAGATCATGCTGAGTGAGGTATCCCAGAAGCAGAAAGACACACATGGTATTTACACACTCATAAGTGAATATTAGACATATAATACAGAATAATCATTCTAAAATCTGTACACCTAAAGAAGCTATAAAAGAAGGACAACCCAGGGTAAGATGATCAATCCTCATTATTCAGAAAGGCAAATGGAATAGTCATTGGAAGAGGATGAAAACTGGAAATAAGACAGGAGCCTACCATAGAGGGCCTTTGAAAGACTCTACCCAGCAGGGTATTAAAGTAGATGCTGAGATTCCTAGCCAAATTTTGGGTAGAGTGTAGGGAATCTTATACAATAAGGGGAAGATTGATTGAGCTGGAGGAGACAGGGGCTCTACAAGGAAACCAAGAAAACTACAATATCTGAGACTGATACTCCAAACAAGGACCATTCATGGATATAACCTAGATCTCCTGCACAGATGTAGCCCATGGCAGCTCAGTGTCCAAGTGGGTTTCCTAGTAAGGTGAACAGGGGATGTCTCTGACATGAACTTAGTAACTGGCTCTTTGAGCATTACCTCCTGAGTGGGGAAGCAGCCTTACCAGGGCTACAGAGGAAGACATTGCAGACAGCTCTGATGAGACAAGATAGGCTAGGGTAAGTGGAAGAGGAGGAGGACTTCCTCTATCAGTGGACTGGGAAGGAGAGTGGGAGAAGGAGAGGAAGGGAGGGCAGGATTGTGAGTGAATGAGGGAGGGATGAGAGAGAGGATTACAGCTGGGATACAAAGTGAATAAACTGTAATAAAAATTTTTGAAAAAGAAAGAAAATATATCAAGTTGAGTTTTCTTCATGATTTTCTCACCAAACACCAGAAGCAGTGCACTGTGTTTTTCTGAGTTAGTTTTACAGGAATTATGATAAATGCAGTAATAATGTAACCAAAATTAAATTAACACAAAGTACAAAAAATAACATTATATTCTTGATAAATTATAAATAAAATCAATTAACCAATAACAATGGAGCAGATTCTTAAATAGTCCACTTAGAGAGAGCTCTTTTAGGAATGACTTACACTGAAATTTTACTTACTATTTTTTTAGGACATTTTTAGCTAACTTGGCTGTTTATGATTATATAATCACTCCTATGTAATAGATGAAAATATAGCTGTATTCATTACATGTTGTTAATGGGTTCCCTACAGTGGCATTCTAAATACCGGAACAATATCACTTCTATTGTTGATTTTTAAATCTGTCCTGGTTCTATATTTATTTTATATTTCTTTTTGTCTCTTCATTTTTCTCTATAACTTAAGCAAAAGCCAGATGAGCAGAATAGTCCTGTGAATTCCTACTAATATGTTCCTAAGTGTGCAACAATGCCCCAATTCATGGTCATAAGGTCTATATATCATAGCAGTTCTATTTTGTGATTGCAATCATCTCCTCATTATGATTCCATGTAATAACATAACAAAATTTTATTTAAGTTGAATATTATATGACAACTATAAGAGAAAATGAGGGCAAAGATATCAAGAAAATAAATGTTACTTCAGAGGTAGAATTTTGCTAGATTGTCAAAAAGCAAACTCTTAGCATTGCTATATTTGAACTTCACAAATAGTTTACTGGGAAATGTTTTTTTTTTTCAGTAAATAATAATAAGAAATACCAGTTTTGAAAAATTGTACAGGATATTTACACTTGAGTGGAATTTAAGAATCGAGGTGGGCACATTAACAAATTGCAGATCTCAGTCTGAATCACATGACAGCATCTATTGTCATCTATTTCCATCACCATTTTAGTGGTCTTTTCCTTAATTCCATGTACATATTCATATTCCTATTCTCATTTTTCATGAAAACTGGGGAAACTAACAAACATCGATAAAGTGAATGGCTTACATCAGATATGAGCATCAGATACTGGAGAGGTAATATTCTGTTGTGATTTCCATTGATTCCATTATTAAATCCAATATTGTGTCATGTTTCTTAACCTATACATGGCAACAAATATCCTTTTCTGTCAGAGGCAAAAGGAAAGCCTAGGCATGAGTACCATGCTTTCTTCATTGTATCCTTGTTCTAAATTTTTTAATTTATATAGAAATCATAAATATGTACATTAATGAATGCCATAATTTATTTGGTGTTTATGAATCCCTGAGTGAAAATGATTTGAGCTTCTTGTCCCTGTCTGGTGATATCTCTATTTCCTCAGTCAAATCTTCATGATGCCTATTGAGTCCCAGAGACCTGTTTTACCAATTGATAGACAAAAAACCAAATAATAAATACCTCACTAGAGCAGAGGCTGTTAGGATTTCATAGGGAGAACAAAACATGATGACCTGATCTCAGAAAAAAAATGTTAATTTTTAAGCATTATAATTATTTTCATTTTCACATATAATAGGTGGATTGTTTAAATTTTACCTTTCCACACCATGCAATATCTTTACAACATGGGTCATATATACATAGTAAAAATATGTTCAGTTCAGCTTCTTCACATGAGCATTTTATGAAAAAACCTGCTTTACTGAAATTATTTTAATGCAATAAAATAATGGTTCTATTATGTTTGCGCAGACCAAAAAATATTTAAAAATGTTGATCAATTTTGTGGGTGCCTGGAATGCCCCTCTATACCATCTGGTGGTTGAACTGAGTGCCATGGACGATGTTCCTGAAACTATCCTTTCAAAAGCCAATGAAATTGAGGAGAACAACAGAGAAATCCTGGACGACCTTAGATGGATACTCACCAAGGTGAGAACATTTCCATTACTTATTCTCATTCATAAAAGAGGTGGGTCGTCTAAATTAAAATAAAAGAATATACCTCAGATTTCCACAGTAAAATGCAAATATCTGATCTTGTGGATACTGTTCTCCTAACACAGTGGTTCTCAACATGTGGGTCAGGACTCCTCTGGGGATTTGAGTACCCTTTCACAGCAGTTGCCTATCAGATATCTTTTATATCATGTATTTACATTAGGACTATTTCCAAATATCACAAATATGTAGTAGCAACAAAAATTATTTTATGGATGGTGTCCACTAGAGCTTGAGGTACAGTATTAAAGGTCAAAGATTGGGAAAATTGAGAACCACTGGACTAAGAGATTGCTGCCAGCTCCAACCTTCTCAGAGATGCTTCTCATCACCACCACTCTGGGGATCATAATTAAATACAACTGTTATTATTAAGTACTTAGAGGACTCCTGTCCTGGATAGACTGAAAGAGCTCAAATCCTTCTAATATAGTCATCACTAGGCTTCATATATTGAATCACCATCTGGTATGCATTACAGGTCAGATTTTCATTCATAAACTTCAGGGAAATGGATTCAGTTGAAACAAATTAGTATAGTATAAGCAAATAGATTAGTATAAAGAAATGGTGGCACATATCAGCTTCTGTGATATAGAAATGACATGTAAGAGTGTCCTAAGTGAGAAACCGACACTAGCTCTTCTAATGTCCCAGAGTCAAAGTGAAACTTTCTACTTTCCCTGTGTTTCTGAAAAGAAGTACTTGTCTGTGAGCCATTGCATATTAGAACAAATACATATGAGTCTTGATCATACTTCCTAAAAGATGAACTGCTGGACAGTCTCCTGGCCTACATAAATGAAAACCCATACCTTTGATGGAAGCAGTACATTTCTGAATGTGTTTTTCTGATTGAACATATACAAAACAAGGAACACTAACAATATACTCAACAAGTAACTATTATTTTGCTTTTTAGGCCTATCCCACAGAAAAGCTAAAAGAATATTTCCCAAGCTGGCAACATCTTCCATACATAAAATCAAGTCTCAGAAATAATCAATTTTTGGCAATATTTAACCTTTCCAACTGCCTACGCTCAGATATACATTTCACTTTATTTCATCTCAAAAAACTGAAGTGTCGAATGACCAGGAAAAATTGTTAAGTGCACCTTAACCCTGCCTGCTTCGGAGGTGGTCCATGACAGTTCACCGCTGAGAAGTTTCTTTCAATTTTATACCTTTTGAATGCATATGTGGGTATAATCTGTCTCCTTTTACATAATAAAAAGCATTTTCTTTAGAAATATCCAAGTCTAACAAGCCCATTTTCTTTTGTTCAGTGAATAAAATGCCTATCAATAAAGGTAGTGTACCCCAATCAAATTAATTAAACAAACAGTAGATGTTAACATTAAAAGTAAATGTATGGTTTACTTCAATAAGCTCAGAGTGTACCTCACAGAAAAGGAGGAAGTTATTATCAGAGTGTAAATCTCTAATTAACAAAGTGTAAAACTCTAATCCATGTATACTAACAGGAAATATAAGCCATAATGCTTCATGACATCCAGATTGTCCTGAAAAACAAGGTTCACAGTGAAAACACAGCCAATTCAATCCAATTGCTATTTGATTCCACAATTTCAAGAAGACTTGGAGGGAAGGGGACATGAAGTGGATATGATGAAGATAGACTCAATTTATGCATAGAATTTCCAAAGAATTAATTTTGAAAAACTAAAAATTGTTTTAAGTGTCAACATCTACTTTGATAGTCTGCAGGGCAGAGCCTTTCAGAGGCCCTCTGTGGGAGGATCCTAACTTGTTTCCTGTTTTCATCTTCTTCTGATGTCCATCCTCTTTGCCTTTCTCAATGGGGATTGAACATTTTAGCCAGAGTCCTCCCTCTAGATCAGTTTCTTTAGGTGTACAAATTTCAGTAGGTTTATCCTATATTATATGTCTATATGAGTGAGTATATACCGTGTGTGTCTGTCTTTTATGGGACAGCTCACTCAGGATGATCCTTTCCAGTTCCCAATATTTCATGATTTCCATGTTTTTCATTGCTGAGTAATATTCCATTGTGTAGATGTACCACAATTTCTCTATCCATTCTTCAATTGAGGGGCTCTGGGTTGTTTCCAGCTTCTGGCTATTACAAATAAAGCTGCTACAAACATGGTTGAGCAAATGTTCTTACTGTGTACTTGAGCCTCTTTTGGATATGCCTAGGAGTGGTTTGGCTGGATCTTGAGGAAGTGCTATTCCTAGTTGTCTAAGAATGCCCAAGATTGCTATCAAGAGTGGTTGTACAAGTTTACATTCCCACGAGCAGTGGAGGAGGGTTTCCCTTTTTCCACAACCTCTCCAGCATATGTTGTCTCTTGAGTTTTTGATCTTAGCCATTCTGATGGATGTAAGGTGAAATCTTAGGGTCATTTTGATTTGCATTTCCCTGATGGCTAAGGAGCTTGAGCATTTCTTTAAGTATTTCTCTGCCATTCGATATTCCTTTATGGAGAATTTTCTGTTTAGCACTGTTAACCATTTTTAACTGGATCACTTGGTTTGTTCATTTTCAGCTTTAGTTCTTTATATATACTGGATATTAGCCCTCAGTCAGATATGGGGTTGGTGAAGATTCTTTCCCAATCTGTAGGCATTGGTTTTATTTTGATGACAGTATCCTTTGCTTTACAGAAGCTTTTCAGTTTCATGAGGTCCAATTTAGTAATTGTTGCTCTTAGAGCCTGTGCTGTTGGTGTTCTGTTCAGGAAGTTGTCTCCTGTGCCAATGAGTTCCAGACACTTCAGCACTTTTCTCTAAGAATTTAAAAAGCAACAAATCAAGTAATCCAATTAAAAAATGGGGTAAAGAGCTGACCAGAGAAGTCTCAATAGAAGAATATCAGATGACAGAGAAACACTTAAGAAATGATCCTTAAGTCTCCAGGGAAATGCAAGTCAAAATAAACAGAATTTTTACCATACAACCATCATAATGGTAAAGACCATAATTTCAAGTGACAATACATGCTGGATAGAATCTGGGGAAAGGGAACCCTCCTCCATTGCTGGTGGGAATGTAAACCTGTACAAACACTTTGGAAATCAATCTGGTGCTCTCTTAGACAATTAAAAATTGTGCTACCTCAAGATCCAGCTATACCACACCTTGCCATATATCCAAAATTGCTCAAGTTTATAAGATGGACATTTGCTCAACTATGTTCACGGCAGCTTGATTTGCAATAGCCAAAATCTGGAAACAGCCCAGATGTCCCTTAACTGAGGAACAGATACAGAAATTGTGGTACATTTACGTAATAGATTATTACTTAGCAATTAAAAACAAGGAAATTATTAAATTTGCAAAAAAATGGTGGGAACTAGAAAAGATCATCCTGAGTCAGGTATCCCAGAAGAAAAAAAAGACACACATGGTTTAAACTAATTTATAAGTGGATATTAGAAATATAATATAGGAAAAACATACTAAATCTGTACACCTAAAGGAGCTAAGCAAGAAGTAGGACCCTGGATAAAATGATCAATCAACACTCAGAAAGGCAAAAAGGATGGACATCAGAAGAGGGAGAAAACAGGGAACAGGACAGAACCCTACCACAGAAGGCCTCTGAAAGACTCTACCCATCATGGTATCAAAGCAGATGCTGAGACTCATAGCCAAACTTTGGGCAAAGTGCAGGGAATCTTATAAATATGGGGATGGGGAGAGAGATAGAAAAACCTTTTATAGATAGGAGCTTCACAAACAGAGCCACAGAACCAAAATATCTGGGCATTGGGGTCTTTTCTGAGACTGATACTCCATATAAGGACCATTCATGGAGAAAACCTAGAATCCTTGCATTGATGTAGCCCATGGCAGCTCAGTCTCCAAGTTGGTTCTCTAGTAAGGTGTATGGTGTCTCTCTCTTACATGAACATAGTAGCTGCCTCTTTGATCACCTCCCTCTAAGGGGGAAACAGCCTTACCAGGCTATAGAGGAAGACAATGTAGCCATTCTTGAGGCGACCTGAGAGGCTAGGGTCAGAGACAAGGGAGGAAGAAACTCCTCTATCAGTGTACTTGGGGAGGGTTATGGGAGGAGCTGAAGGAGGGGGAGTAGGATTGGGAGGGGCTGAGAGAGGGGCTACAGCTGGGATACAAAGTGAATAAACTGTTATTAATGAAAAATAAAATTAAAAATTAAAAATGAACAAAATATCAAAACACAGTTTTCAATTTTATTAATATCTTACTCCCTCTTCTCCCCCTATGCCCTTTTCCTAGTTCCCGGATAGAGGTGGATCTCCTTCCCTTCTATCTGACCCTAGCTTATTAGGTCTCATCATCCTCTGTGGCCTGGCAAAGCTGTAACCCCACAGAGGGAGGTGATCAAATGGCTGACCTTGAATTCATGTCAGAGGCAGCTATTGTACTCCTTAATAGGGAACCCACTTCAAAACTGAGCAATCTATAGGCTACCTTTAAACAGGGGTTCTAGGTTGTCTCCATGCATGGTACTTTGTTGGAGTATCTGCAGCCCCCTCCCCTGGGTCCATGTATTTTGGCTCTGTTGTTTCCTTGTCGTGTTCTTGCCCCCTCCATGTCTTTCTATTTCCCTCATCTTCCATAAAGAATCCAGCACTCTGCTCAAAAGTTCCTTATATATTTTGGGTTTTGGCCCTCTCTTGGATGTAAGATTCATGAAGACCTTTTTCCCTTCCATAAATTGCTGTTTTGTTCTATTGACAGCATCCTTACAGTCTTACAAAAGTCTTATAGAAGATTTTCAATTTCATGAGGTCCCATTAATTAAATGTTGATATTAGAACCTGAGTAGTTGGTGTTCTTTTAAGGAAGTTGTCTCCCCTGCCAATGAGTTCATGGCTTTTTGCCACTCTCTTGCCTAATACACTTATTTTATCACATTTTATGTTGAGACTTTGATCCAAATAGTGCAGGGTAAAAAAATTATGTATATATTTGGATTCTTCTACATGCAGACACTCAGCTAGACCAGCACCATTTGATGAAGAGGCATTCTTTTTTACATTGAATGTTTTTATTTGGGAGGGGGGATCTGGGGGAAGGCTCTCAATTTATTTCTTCCTTTTTTTGAGATTATGATAGAATTACATCAGTTCCTTATTCCTTTTCACTACTCATAATTTCATACATATCCCTCCTAAAGCTATTTAAAATACATAGCTTCTTTCTATTTATTAATTGTTGCTTCATATATATATATATATATATATATAGAGAGAGAGAGAGAGAGAGAGAGAATATATATGCATATATATGGATATCATACACATTCCTAGGTAAAATTTATAACTTAATCAGTCTGCATGACATCACTTATATGTATGCTTCACTTGGCATTGTATAACCAATTCATTTGCAATTTATGAAAAAATTATTTCTCCTCATTCAATATTCCTTAGTAGCTTATAAATCTTTGTGTAGGTTTGAGGAATCTTGGCTTTCCTTGCATCCACATTGTACAACTAACATCATTAATCAATTTACATTTTAAAGGTAAAGGAAAAATTTACTTCCTCTAAACCTATTTTTCAAGATATAAAATATTTCAGTGCATATCTTAAAATATAGACACATACCAAAACACACAATTTGTTCACCATATTTATTTTTTCAACTTTTCTTTAAATTTATTTATTTTTTAATTTATTACACTTTATTTACATTGTATCCCAGCTTTAGCCCCCTACCTAGGCCCCGCCCAATCCCACCTTCCCTCTCTTTTCTCCCAATCCCCTTTCCCAGTTCCCTGATAGGGAAGGTCCTCCTCCCCTTCCATCTGACCCTAGCCTATCAGGAGTCATCAGGACTAGCTGCATTGTCTTCCTCAGTGACATGGTAAGGCTGACCCCAAGCTGCTCAGAGAAAGGTGATCAAAGAGCCAGCCACTGAGTTCATGTCAGAGGCAGCCCTTGCTCCCCTTATTAGGGAGGCTACTTGAATACTGAGATGTCATTCGCTACCTCTGTGCAGGAGTTCTAGCTTAATCTCCATGAAGTGTCCTTGGTTAGATCAGTCTCAGTAAATACCACTGGGCCCAGGTACTTTGGTTCGGTTGCTCTCCTTGTGCAGCTCCTGTCTTCTCCAGGTGTTCTATCTCCTCCTTCTTTCATAAGTTGCTCTGCACTCTGTCCAAAGTTTGGATATGAGTCTCAGCATCAATTTTGATACCCTACTGGGATGAGTTTCTACACAGACCCTGTGTGGTAGGCATCTGTCTCGTTCCCTGTTTCTCCCTCTTTTAATATCTATCTCATTTGCCTTTCTGAGTAAGGATTGAACATCTTACCCAGGGTCCTCCTTTTTGCTTAACTCTTTTAGGTGTAAAGAATTTAGTATGCTTATCCTATATAACATGTCTGATATCCACTTAAAAGTGAGTATACCATGTATGTCTTTCTGCTTCTGGGATACCTCACTCAGAATGATCTTTTTTAGTTCCCACCATTTGCCTGCAATTTTCATGATTTGATAATTCATAAGTAATAAGATAACTAATAAGATAAGATAGGCTACCCATATTACATATGAATATTACATATTACAAACATGTTCCCAATAGAGTTCACAAAATCACCAAAGGAGTCAATAAAGAATAATTTGAGTGACTTCTGCAATCAGATCTCTGTGTGAATTATGTTGGGAAGGTTAATCAATTTGACTAACTGAAAAACTGGTTCTGCATTCTAAGACTAAGAAGTACTCATTTCTGTCAATTTTTCTTTGGCTAATAAAATTTGAAAAGTTTCTATGAAAACATAATACCTCCCAGAAGTATTCTGTTTTGGTTTGTTCTATCTACCATAATAGTTCTCAGAAGTTTAGTCCAGCATGAGGAGTATGTTTTTGTTTTCCTGAGGCAGAGAACATGCCCTGATATCTGAATCGAACTATACAGAATCCATGTAAAAAGGTAGAATGAAGCTGCCTGTAACTGTAACCCTGTTCTGGGAATCTGGAGAAAGTGGGGTTCCTGGAGTTTCTAGTTAACCCATCTAGCAAATCAGTGAGTACTATATAGAGTGAGATAACCTATCATTAAAAAAGTGTAGAGACAGTCTCTGTTCCCATTACTAGGACACCCACTTGGATACTGAACTGTCTGTACAGGGGTTCTAGGTTATCTCCATGCATGCTACTTGTTTGGAGTATCAGTCTCAGGGAAGACCCCTGGGCTCAGATTTTTTGGTTCTGTTGCTCTCCTGTGGAGCTCCTGTTCTCTCCAGATCTTACTATTCCCCATTACTTTCATGAGATTCCCTTCAAACTGCCCAAAGTTTGTCTATAAATCTCAGGATCTGCTTTGATAGTCTGCAGGGCAGAGCTTTACCTAGGCCCTCTGTGGCAGGCTCCAAACTTATTCCCTGTTTTTTCCTCCTTCTGATGTTTATCCTCTTTGCCTTTCTGGAAGGGGATTGAACATTTTAGCCAGAGTCCTCCCTCTTGATTAGTTTCTTTAGGTGTACAGATTTTAGCAGGTTTATCCTATATAATAAGTCTATATGAGTTAGTATATACCATATGTGTCTTTCTGCCTTTGGGGTAGCTCAGTCAGGATTATCTTTTCCAGTTCCCACCATTTACCTGCAAATTTCATGATTGGCCTGCTCCTGATCACCTCCCCCTGAGGGGGCAGCAGCCTTACCAGTTCTCAAGGAAGACAATGCAGCCACTCTTGATGACAGATTAGGACCTGACAGATTAGGATCAGAATGGATGAAAAGCCCTCCCCTACCAGTGGACTTGTAGAGGGACATGCGTGGAGAAGGGGGAAGGGAGAGATTGGGATGGGAGGTGGGAGGGAACCACAGGGGAGATACAAACTGAATAAATTTTAATTAATAAAATTAAAAATTTTTAAAAAAGAGTACAGATTGAAAAAAGGATAAGCCTACATATACATGTGTATATGCATGTACAATTGCACATCTTGACACACACCACACACACAACATACATGAATATATATAGACACATCTATATGCACACATAGACACTCATACAAATATATAATCACAAATACACACATGCCCACACAAACACACACATAAACACTAATGTACCTGTCTTATTTCTATGATAAAATACTCTAACAAATGCTGCTTAAGGGAGAAAGATTTTTTTCAAGTTCACTTCTAGGTCAACAATTCAGGATTAGGATTACTATATTTCTGAATAAATTTCGTCTCCTGGCCTAGAAATATTTTCTTCTTATTACCTGTTACCCACAAACCTCTCCTACTGCCTTGCTAATATTTTTTCTAAAGCACGAAGAGCTTGTGTACATATCTCAGAGTACTGTCTTTCTTCCCATATTTGTTGTCTTATCTTTCCTTTTACAAAGAAAAGTCTAAAATTCTTGAAGAAGTGACTTCAACTTCTTTCTTTATTGATATGCACCCAACAACTGCAGAAGTGCCCAAGTGTAGAGATAACAAAATTTGCATTAGTAGAGTGTTATTAATTTCCTGTGCTGACCTATAAGTGTGAGGATATGGAAGTTATTGTGATTGTAAAGTTTTCTTCTTGTAATCTAGGCTTAGGGTAAATTTTTCTTTTCAGTGTGAATGTGGGATTCACTTAGAGATAATGTATATTTTCTGTGCATATGTGTATATGTGTGTATGTATTTTTTGTATATTTGTGTATGCATATATATATACATATACATATACATATGCATATACATATACAATGTATATTTGACTGTATGTACATGGAACAGAGAGAGCATTCACAAGTGTTTGTGATAGTTACTTTGTAAAATTTCCTAACATAACCTGTTGCTTTGGTAACTTTGCAGGTTTCTTTTTCTTTCATCCTCCACCCATTTTCTTCTTCTCTTCCAATCCCCTAACACTAACTACAAGATAAAAACGGATAAAGAAAGGAAAGAGATTCCTGAATAAAGTCTGGTGTTAAAATTTGGGCAACATCATCATTAGACTACTTCCAGCTGATTAGGACATTGAGGTACTTGGGACAAGTTTGATCTTTGCTGTCAGGATATCTAATTTCTTCTTTGGGCATGACCACTTAACAAACCATGGCCAACCCCCTTGAACCACTACCTACCACCTATAATCCACCAGGGCTCTAGCATTTATATGTGCTCTGAAAAGTTCCCTGAATTCCAAATGTCACACAACTGCAGAAACTGTCTGTAGCTGGCAAATCATGCCTCTTGGTAGAACATGAGGCAAACCATAGCCAGCTGCTGCAAAGCAGCCCCATATTCCCACACCTGGGATTAAAACAAAAACAATCCTATAGGATTTCTGTGTTTTTAAAGAAACAAAAAAATTTAAATTCTCACCACAGTAAATCAGACCCAGAAAGACAAGCTGGATATTAGGTGTAAAGTAAAGGGCAGACATAGAGAAGGCATGTAACAAGAAGATCTACCTGGGAATGGGAAATAGAATAGACATTGTGGGGGGAGGAAGGTGGGGAGGGGCTGGAGGGCAGGAGCAGGAGGAATCAGGCAGGGGGAGAATAGAGGGAGGAAGTACTGAGACAGACAGTTGGACCTGGGGGTCACGTTGGGGACAAGCTAGAAACCTAGTGCAGTGGCTACTCCCTGAAATCTACGAGGGTGACCCTAGCTAAGACTTCTAGCAATGAGGGACATGGAGCCTGAACTGGCCATTCCTGTAGCTAGGCAAGACTTCCCGTGGAAGGATTGGAACACCAACCCAGCAATATAACTTTTGACCTACGATTTGTCCTGTATACAAGGTGTGCTGGGGTAAAGGTGGCACAGAAATTATGAGAGTGGCCAACCAATGACTGGTCCAGCCTGAGGCGCATGCTACAAGAAGAAGCCCATCCATGACACTTTCTGAAGTTCAAGAACCCAGAGGCTGGTTAGCACTGAGACCTAGGATAGAACCAAACACAAGTAGCACACGCACACACACACACACACACACACACACACACACACACATGTCAGTGAAAAAAAAAATTTCCTAACATAAAATTAAAAAATGGAAGAAAACAATTCCCAAATCTATGAAAAAAAATAAGAATACAAACACCCAAGAAGATTTTATAAGACAAAACAGGTTAGAAGAGGATAAATCTTTTCATTTTGATCATTATAATCAGGTCATTATGACGAAAATAACATTTCCTTTGACTACATTAAAAATCAAGTAGAATACACCTGTTTGGGCATGGCAAGAATAAGTCCCTTTACTTATATCAGGTAACTTTAGACCTCACCTCCATTATTCCTCAAAAACAAATTCACTTTATGAGAAGAGATGACAGCCTGGTTCCCAAAACTGTGAATTTAGAGGTTGTGTATTATCTCCTCTCCAGTGATAATTCAGCATAAAATTGCACTTGCAGTAGAAGGAATTTCTGGGAATAAATTGACTGGAACTTGATTTAAATATTACTCAGAAAGCGCTAGTGAAATTAAGAGAAGGAAGGAAAAAAAATATGAGAACAAGGCTCATGGGAGGTCAAATGTGGCAAGATCTGCACTGTTACCAATCTAGAATATCCAAGGAAATGCTGACTAGACAGAATGTGTGGGAGATATGAGCAGCAAAATGTCTGTAAACAGAATAAATGGGGTAAATGATGCGACAATGCTTTCCACTCAACTCCTTATTCCAGGAAACTGATGTCATAGATGGACAGCATATGTGGTAAAATCAGCAGGTTGACTAATAGTACATTCCTGAAAATATGTTATGAAGGACCTGAGGACATCTTAAAGGAAAAAGCCATGCCAATTTGCTAGGATGACTAGAATTCCTGGGTATCCAAAATCACTGGGGCTAAAGGCAATAGTGGAAGAATGAGGAAATACATCAGGGAACATAAAACTTACTCTAGGAATAGGCAATTATGTCTGTCCCCCAAAGTACTCTGTATACATCTCCCTCACATAGATAAGAATGCTGGGTGGAGATGAAGTAGGAAAACAAGCTGCACAAAAGGTTTGAAATATGTTGCGAGAGGCTATTTAAAGTTACATTGACTTGTGGCTGAGGAAAGGGGAGTCTGTGGGGAGGAGATTATTCACCCAAACTTGGGTACTTTCCTAAAATACTGTTGACAGATAAACGGCTTCAGGGGATTAAGACCAAGCAAGAAACTGTTGATAAGTGGAACTCAACTTGAGGTGTATTAAGCTTGGCTGTTCTGAGTGTGACCTGTTCTTTCTTCACCCTTAGCCAGACGCCAACTCTTCCTTGATCATATGTCACAGTCCCAGGAGCAGCAACAGCAGTGATCATAGTGATGTCATTAGGTCATAAGCTTAGAACAGAAGTAATGAAGCCATCCATGCTAACCCACACAACAGTGTGCTTTGGAAGAAAAAACAATACACATTTGGGGCTTCTCTATATTGTGCAATGCCAATGCTAAGGCATAATAAATGTCTACTTATATATAGAACCAGAAAGTGAATTTATGATTTCCTAAAGCAGGTACTGTTTGTCTACCGAAATGGTTAATCTCTATAAAACTTCCATTACATATATACAACCTCTGTATATATTACTTATTTGGTGAGACATCAGGAAGGATACAAATGAGGCTGTTAAATATTTTATAAGAAAGAATATACATGAAGGTGAATGTACCTGTGATAGCTGCCGGGGCCAGCCGGGCAGAGTCGAACGGTTCTTGAGTTGGGAGTGAGGATTAAAATTAATAAAATAAACACACAGCACACAAGAAACTTTTTAAAGGTCCAGACTCGACAGCCATAGCAAAAGGCAGACTGCTGCAGCAAGCAGTGCCAGCAGCCAGTCTCAAGACTCTGCCTGCCTCCTCTGCCTCCAGCCTTCTGACCACTTTATTTATTGAGGAGTTACCTTTTTCCAGTAAAACATCTCAGAACAATAGGTTAATTTGCACAAGAAGCCTGAGGAAGAGGTGTAACCCTCACAAGCTATCCCACCTGTTGTCACAAACAAAAGGACATGGACTTGCAAGTTCTCCTCTGCCATTAGTAAAGGCCTCCTAAAAGCCATCTCTCCGCCCAGATTTAAATATCAAAGCAGGCCGCTGAGTCACGGCTCCCAACAGATAGCCATGTGTTTATTCAATAAAATCCCAGATTTCAGATGTAGTTCATTTCATAAGACTGATTTGAAAGATGGGTTTCTGAGGCCACTTACAAAGAGCCAGCCACTGAGTTCATATCATGTCAGAGACAGTTCCTGTTCCCCTTAGTATGGTACCCTCTTGGATACTGAACTCCCATGGGCTACATATGAGCAGGAGTTTTAGGTTATCTCTATGCATGGTCCTTGGTTGGAGTATGAATCTCAGAAAAAGATCTCTGTGCCCAGTTTTTTTTTTTTTTTTTTTTTTTTGCTTTTTTTTCTTTCCTTTTTTAGCTCCTCTCCTCTCCAGGTCCCACTATCTCCCCCTGCTCTCATAGGATTCCCTGCACTCTGCCCAAAGTTTGGTCAAGTCTCAGCATCTACTTTGAAACACTGTTGGGTAGAGTCTTTCAGAGGCCCTCTGTTTTAGGTTCCTGTCCAGTTTCCTGTTTTCTCCTTCTTCCAGTGTCCATCCCATTTGTCATTCTGAGTGAGATTTGTTCATTCACACCATTCTTGCACCTATATCTTCTTTTGAATGAGCACTAGAACTAAATAGTTTGCCTAAACGCTTTAGGCAGCATGAATTCTCTGTTTACAGCCTGAGGAAACTGCTTGGCATTGAGGTGGAAAATTCCTCTATGTTGAGAGGCTACCAAAATCTGTCAGCCACAATAGAGATGATTTTGGAGAACTTTCATCAGTGTTGCTATGACCAAAGTGCTAATTCTAAAAGTAAGCGTATAAAACTATTTTCATTAGGGCAGCAGTGGCACAATAGTTTTTAGTACAATGAATTTCTGATATAATTAATACCAATTCCAAGAAAAGAATCCATACTTGGTATTTTATGCCAATGCATATTCATTACCTTGAGGGGCCAGAATACCTAGAGAGAAATTAGGGATATTTGTTGCAGTCATATTTAAATATATCTGATGTCTTTTAAACTGACTTTTAAATACCTAAATTAAGCATGTGGATTATTTTGACTGCCATCTTAGGTTTTAAAGAATCACTTTTCACAGTATTTAGTAATTATTGGCAGAGATTTATAATAATAACACCATAGATAATTTATTAATGCTGTGTCATGGTGGTCAAATATTCAAGAAAGAATTCCTCCCTGTCCATAAACATTAAGAAAGAGATGATAGAAAATATTAGAATCTAAGGAAGTAGAAGTAATTACGAACAACAATTTTTCCTGACCATTTGTCATCAAGCCGCTAAGATGGCTTCAGAGATATCAAAACTATCTTGGACAGAAATCATGACGCACGAAGAAGCAAAAAGAAATCTTCCAGAAAGAGATAAGTATGTGATAATAACTCTGTTAATATTCCCCAGAGATATACGGACATGGTTCACGTATGAACATGACTTCTTGCTGTCGCACAGCTATGCATACCCTTGGGGCTTATCTGCTAGTATATATAGTAGGAGGAAACTAGCTGAATGCATGACTCCAGTGAAGCAGCTCACCAGAGTGAACATTCATCCTGCCTGGGAACTCCTCAGCGATGGACTTGCCATTGAGTCAACGTCACTTCTGTAAGTGAATTTTCTTCTATGTCTCTCTATGAAAAAGATTCAATGAAATTGTTCATTTAGTTTGTTTTAATGAAGTTCTTAGGAATCTTTGATGTTTAGTCTGTCATGACCAAATACTTGCTCATAGTTTTGCAAAAAGAAAAAAAAAATACTCAAGCATAGATTTTCTTACATCTTTTAAAATTATTTTCTTGAAAGGTATTAAACATGAATACCTGTTTATAAAACTGTACTCAAGTATACATGAGTACAGGGAATGTTTTGTTTTTAAACTTCGTGGTAGATATCACCATTTTAGACACTGATGGAACAAAGATAGCACAGTTTATCTGTTTGCTTTCTCTACATATTTGACTAAATATGTAATAACTAAAGACATGCTTACTAATACAAAAGATGAAGAGAATGCTGTCCTAAAATACAAAGTCAGTTTGGAATTGCTAAGTTATAAGGGGGTTGATCTGGAATCATATGAAAGAAGGGTGAGATAGAAAGACCTGGAGGGGACTGGAGCTCCACAAGGAGATCAACAGAACCAAATAATGTGGGCACAAGGGTCTTTTCTGAGACTGATACTCCAACCAAGTACTATTAATGGATATAACCTAGAACCCATGCTCAGATGTAGCCTACAGCAGCTCAGTCTTCAAATGGGCACCCGTGTAAGAGAATTAGGGGCTGTCTCTGACATGAACTCAGTGGCTGGCTCTATGATCATCTCCCCCTGAGGGGAAGCAGCCTAACCAGGCCACAGAGGAAGACAATGCAGCCAATCCTGATGAAACCTGACAGACTAGGGTCAGATGAAAGGGAAAGAGGACCTCCCCTATCAGTGGACTGGGGAAGGGTTATGGGAGGAGAAGAGGGAAGGAACATGGGATTGAAAAGCGATGAGGGAGGGGGCTACTGCTGCAATACAAAATTAATAAAGTATAATAAATAAAATAATTAAAAATTTTTAAAAATCTTCAAGAGTTTGGTAACTAAAGTGAGCTTAAACTCCAAGGTTACCACATCATCTTAATAAGGGCTTAAATATACTACAGAATTAATTTCAGTTACAGACATTTGTAAAATTAAGAAGCACTCCTGAAACACAAGTAATGGGAAATGACTTGCTTCTCAAATTGTTATAGAGAAAAACACATTAACTTGCCTAAATACTCTCAGTAATTATATCTCTCATGCCAGATAGTCAATACCAAGTCATGTAGTAAAGAAAACTTTAGACAGCTAAAACTTTTCTGAATCAGGTGAACCTTGTAAACCTCAGTCAATACATTATTCCTAAGTGGCTCTTGTTTCTATGTAGCAGGGACACTCCTGTTTTTGGTGATGTCAAACCTACTGTTGTGGGAGAAAGCTGCAGGAATTCTTCTATGTCTTACCAAAGAGGGAGGCTGTATGGACCCCCGTGTGGAAACATTTAACAATACCATCAATAGAGCTGAAACAATCCGTAATCTTGCTGAGCAAATGTATGAAGAATTTGTAAGTACCACAACCTTCATACTAATGTTTGAATT
>REGO01000331.1:1098797-1116354 GCA_010120015.1 Rhombomys opimus | reverse complement strand
TTAACCCAGCTGTCATTGAGTAGTAAGTTGTTCAGTTTCCATGTTCGTGTCGGTTTTTTGTTATTTCCGTTGTTGTTTACGTCCAGCTTTAGTCCATGGTGGTCTGATAGAATACAAGGGGTTATTTCAATCTTTTTATATCTGTTGAGGCTTGCTTTGTGGTCTATTTTGGAAAAGGTTCCATTTGGTGCTGAAAAGAAGGTATACTCTTTTGAGTTTGGGTGAAAAGATCTGTAGACGTCTATTAGGTTCATTTGATTTAGGAACTCTGTAAGTGCTTTTATTTCCCTATTTGGTTTCTGTCTAGTTGATCTATCCCTTGGTGACAGTTGGGTGTTGAAGTCTCCTACTATTAAGGTTTTGGGATCAATGTGTGATTTAAGCTTTAATAATGTTTCATTTACGAATGTAGGTGCTCTTGTATTTGGGGCATAGATGTTCAGAATTGTGATGTCTTCTTGGTGGATTTTTCCTTTGATGAAAATGTAGTGCCCCTCTATGTCTTTTTTATTAGTTTTGTTTGAAAATCTATTTTATTAGATATGAGGATAGCCATTCCTGCTTTTTTTTGGGGGGGGGGTCCATTTGCTTGAAAAACTGTTTTCCAGCCTTTTACTCTGAGGTAGTGTTTATCTTTATTGTTTAGGTGTGTTTCTTGGATGCAGCAGAATGTTGGATCCTGTTTCCATACCCATTCTGTTAGTCTGTGTCTTTTTACTGGAGAGTTGAGTCCATTGATGTTGATAGATAATAATGACCATTACATGTTATTTCCTCTTATCGTAGGGTTGGCGATGTTACTGTGAAACATTGCTTGTTTTCTTTTGATTTTTGTTGAAAATTATTTTTAACCTATGTTTTTTTTGGGTGTAGTTGTTTTCATTGGGTTGGAAGTTTCCTTCTAGTATCTTCTGTAGGGCTGGTTTGCTGTTCAAATATTGCTTAAATTTAGTTTTGTTGTAGAATATTTTGTTTTCTCCATCTATGTTGATTGAAACTTTGCTGGGTATAGTAGTCTAGTTTGGCATCTGTGGTCCCTTAGAGCCTGAGTGATATCTCCCCAGGCCCTTCTCGCTTTCTTAGTTTCTGATGAGAAGTCAGGTGTGATTCTGATAGCTCTACCTTTATGTGTTACTTGGCCTTTTTCCCTTGCTGCTTTTAGTATCTTTTCTTTGTTCTGTAGATTAAGTGTTTTGACTATGATGTGACATGAGGAATTTTTTTTCTGGTCTAGTCTATTTGGTGTTCTGTAGGCCTCTTGTATGTTTGTGGACATCTCTTTCTTTAGGTTGGGAAAAGTTTCTTCTATGATTTTCTTGAAAATATTTTCTGGACCTTGGAGCCTGGAATTCTCTTCTTCTTCAATTCCTATTATTCTTAGATTTTGCTTTTTCATGGAGTCCTTGATTTCTTGGATGGTTTGTGTTTGGAATTTTTCTGATTTTTCTTTTGCTTTGAGAGAATTATCAATTTCTTCGAGTGTATCTTCAGCACCTGAGATTCACTCTTCCATCTCTTATATTCTATTAGTGATGCTTACCTTTGTAGTTCCTTCTTGTTTCTCTAAGATCTTCAGTACCAGGGTTTTCTCAGTTTGTGTTTTCTTTTATTGATTCTAATTCTGTTTTCATGTCTTGCAACATTTCCTTGATCTGTTTGAATGTGGATTCCTGTGTCTCCAAGATGGTCTCTACTTTTGTTTGTTTCCTCTCTTAGTGCCATTACTTCTGCCTCCATTTGTTTGGCTATATTTGCCTGTGTTTTTTTAAGAGCTTCGTTCACTTCGTTTTTCTTTGTTTCCATTTAGGAGGCCAAATCTTTGAGAGATTTATTTGTTTCCTTTCTAACTGTTTGAATCTGTATGACTATTTCTCTGAGAGATTTGTTGGTTTCCTCTTTATGTGCCTCAAATAACTGGATAATCATAGCTTTAAAATCATTTTCTTGTGTTTCTGATGAGTTGCAGTGTCCAATAATTTTGGGGGTTGCCGGTGAAGCCATGATATCTTGATTTACATTGGTTGTGTTCTTTCGTCAACCCCTGGACACTTGGTTATCCATAGTGTTCACTGTCTGTTCCTGGCTTCTGCAAGATCAGACTGGTTTTTCTCTGGTGTCTGGAGAATTCTTCAGGAAGATGGGGGAGGTCTAGTGGTTTCAGTGTGTGCGTTTGTGATTCAGCTATACCTGTAGAAGAAAAGTTCCCAGGCGCAGAAGGGCAAATATGGGGTAGCATGTGTTTGAGTGTGTGCTTGTGGGTGTGTCCTAAGGGACAGTGTGTTGTAGAATGAAGAGGCCTTCAGTGTGTGAGAGGGGTGCTTTGCAGCCACTGAAGTTGTTGCAGGCGCTAAGGGATCGCAAGCACTGTTGAAGAATGCAGGCGCGTATTGATTTTGCAGGTCTGCGGGACTTTGGTGGCTATTCAGCTGGTTTTCTGCCACTGAGGGGTTGGATGGCCCATACAGTCACTGGCTGGGCAGCCCTGTGTAGTCAGTGCTGCCACTTGCAGATTTGGGATCTGGGAAGGATTGTCCTGAGGATCGGAGTCTCTGTGGCTAGCACTCTTTGGGCATGTGCTCTGGCGGGGTGGAGTTTCTGGCAGTGCGTGCACTCCTGCAGGATCAGGTGGTGGTGCTAGTGGGGGGTGTGTTCCAAGGGTCCAGAGCTCAGCGAGAGGGCACTAGGTGGGGTGTGGGCTCCTCTGATTGGTGGCATTCAGCGGGTGGTTACAGCTCTCCGATACGGCTGAGGGGTCTGGAGCCCTGCCTCCTCAGTCTTGGGTCCCAGGCACTGAGCTTTGCAGCTTTGAGATCCAGGAAGGATTGTATTGTGGATCTGAGTCTCTGTGGTTGGCGCTTTTTTGGAGAGGCCTGCGCTCTGGCATTGGCAGTGGGTGAGCTCCTCCTCCAGTGTGGTGGTTTCCGGGGGTGTGTGTGCTCTGGCCGCTTGGGATATGAGCTCCGCTGCACTTCTTGTGGTGGTCTTGCAGCAGGATCTCAACAGCGGGATGGGGAGAGGGGATGCTCTACAGGTCCGGAGGTCCCTGGGCAGGGCCCAGGTGGGACTTGTGTCTGAGGAGGGGTAGTGTTCAGCAGGCGGTTACAGCTGTTCGCTGCTGTAAGGGGCCTAGAGCTCAGTCTCTGCTGTCTTAATCCCCAGTCTGTGAGCTTTGCACTCAGATGCATGGTGCTGTGTTCAGGTTTCTCCTGGCTGTGAGCTCTGTTCTCCTCCATCTTGGAACTCCTGGAAGTTATTTGTGATTGTAAAGTTTTCTTTTTCTAAGCTAAGCTTGGGGTACTTTTCTCTTTTCAGTGTGAATGTGGGATTCACTTAGAGATAATGTATATTTTCTTGCATATGTGTATATGTGTGTATGTATTTTTGTATATTTGTGTATGAATATATATACTTATACATATGCATATACATATACAATGTACATCTGACTGTATGTACATGGAACAGAGAGAGCATTCACAAGTGTTTGTGATAGTTACTTTGTAAAATTTCCAAACACAAAATTAAAAAATGGCAGGAAACAATCCCCAAATCTATGGGAGAAAAAATAAGAATACAAACACCCAAGAAGATTTAAGAAGACAAAACAGGTTAGAAGAGGATAAATCTTTTCATTGAGCATTACAATCAGGTCATTATGATGAAAATAACATTTCCTTTGACTACATTAAAATCACATAGAATACACCTGTTTGGGCATGGCAAGAATAAGTCCCTTTACATATATCAGGCAGCTTTAGACATCACCTCCTGTATTCCTCAAAAACAAATTCACTTTATGAGAAGAGATGACAGCCTGGTTCCCAAAACTGTGAATTTAGAGGTTGTGTATTATCTCCTCTCCAGTGATAATTCAGCATAAAATTGCACTTGCAGTAGAAGGAATTTCTGGGAATAAATTGACTGGAACATGATTTAAATATTACTCAGAAAGTGCTAATGAAATTAAGAGAAGAAAGGAAAAAACATGAGAACAAGGCTCATGGGAAGTCAAATGTGGCAAGATCTGCACTGTAACCAATCTAGGATATCCAAGGAAATGCTGACTAGACAGAATGTGTGGGAGATATGAGCAGCAAAATGTCTGTAAACAGAATAAATGGGGTAAATGATGAGACACTGCTTTCCACTCAACTCCCTACTGCAGGAAACAAATGTCATAGATGGACAGCATATGTGGTAAAATCAGCAGGTTGACTAATAGTACATTCCTGAAAATATGTTATGAAGGACCTGAGGACATCTTAAAGGAAAAAGCCATGCCACTTTGCCAGGAAGACTTGAATTCCTGGGTATCCAAAATCACTGGGGCTAAAGGCAATAATGGAAGAATGAGGAAATAGATCAGGGAACATAAAACTTACTGTAGGGGTAGGCAATTACATCTGCCTCCCAGAATACTGTATGTACATCTCCCTCACATAGATAGAAGTGCTGGGTGGAGGTGAAGCAGGAAAACAAGCTGCACAAAAGGTTTGAAATATGTTGCTTGAGGCTGTGCAAGTTAATTTGACTTGTGGCTGAGGAAAGGGGAGTCTGTGGGGAGATTATTCACCCAAACTTGAGTACTTTCCTAAAATACTATTGACAGATAAACAACTTTAAGGGATTAAGACCAAGCAAGAAATTGTGGATAAATGGAACACAACTGGAGGTGTATTAAGCTTGGCTGTTCTGAGTGTGACCTGCTCCTTCTTGACCCTTAACCAGACGCAGACTCTTCCTTGATCATATGTCACAGTCCCAGGTGCAGCAACCAAAACAGATCATAGTGCTGTCATTAGGTCATAGGCTAAGAACAGAAGTGATGAAGCCATCTATGCTAACCCACACAACTGTGTGCTTTGGAAGAAAACACAATATACATTTGGGACTTGTCTATATTGTGCAAAGCCAATGCTAAGGCATAATAATTGTCTACTTATATACAGAACCAGAAAGTGAATTTATGGTTTCCTAAAGCAGGTACAATTTGTCTACAGAAATGGTGAAGCTCTATAAAGCTTCCATTACATATAAACTATCTCTCTACACATTATTATTTGGTGAGACATCAGGAAGGATACAAATGAGGCTGTTAAATAATTTATAAAAAAGAATATACATGAAGGTAAATGTACCTGTAAATAAACCATGTGTTTATTCAATAATATCCCAGATTTCAGATTGAGTTCGTTTCATAAGACTGATTTGAAAGATGGGTTTCTGAGGCCACTTACAAAGAGCCAGCCACTGAGTTCATATCATGTCAGAGACAGTTCCTTACTATGGTACCCTTACTATGGTTACCCTTACTATGGTACACACTTGGATACTGAACTGCCATGAGCTACATCTGAGCAGGGGTTCGAGGACCATCCATGAATGGTCCTTGTTTGGAGTATGAGTCTCAGAAAAAGATCTCTGTGCCCAGGTTCTTTGGTTCTGTTGCTCTCCTTGTGTTGTTCCTGTCCTCTCGAGGCCCCACTATCTCCCCCTTCTTTCATAGGTTTCCCTGCACTCTGCCCAAAGTTTGCTTAAAAGTCTAACTCTATTTTGAAACACTGCTGCGTAGAATCTTTCAGAGGCCTCTGTTTTATGTTCCTGCCCTGTTTCCTGTTTTCACCTTCTTCCAATGTCCCTACCATTTGTCATTATGAGTGAGGATTGTTCATTCACACCATTCTTGCAGCTGTGTCTTCTTTTCAGTGAGCACCAGAACTAAATAGTTGGCCTAAACACTTTAGGCAGCATGAATTCTCGGTTAACAGCATGAAGAAATTGCTTGGCATTGAGGTGGAAAATTCCTCTATGTTGAGTGGCTACCTAAATCTGTCAGCCACAGTAGAGTTGATTTTGGAGAACTGTCATCAGTTTTGCTATGACCAAAGTGCTAATTCTAGAAGTAAGCATATAAAACTGTTTTCACTAGGGTAACAGCAGCACAACAGTTTTTAGTACAATGAATTTCTGATATAATTAATACCGATTCCAAGAAAAGAATCCAGTTTTTAGTACAATGTTTTTAGTACAACAGTTTTTAGTACAATGAATTTCTGATATAATTAATACCGATTCCAAGAAAAGAATCCATACTTTATATTTTATGCCAATGCATATTCATTACCTTGAAGGGCCATAGTATCTAGAGAGAATTTTAGGGATTTTTGTTGTTGTTGTAGTTAAATATATCTGATGTCTTTTAAACTGACTTTCAAATATCTAAATTAAGCATGTGGTTTATTTTAACTCTCATCTTAAGTTTTAAAGAATCACTATTCACAGTATTTAGTGATTACTAGTAGAGATTCATAATAACACTATTGACAATTTATTAATGCTGTGTCATGGTGTTCAAATATTCAATAAGGAATCCCTCTCTATCCATAAACACTATGAAAGTGAAGATAGAAAAACATTAGAATCTAAGGAACTAGAAGTAATTATAAACAATTTTTTTTCCTGACCATTTCTCATCAGGTTGCAAAGATGGCTTCAGAGATATTAAAACTATCTTGGACAGGAATCCTGACGCATGAAGAAGCAAAAGGAAATCCTCCAGAAAGAGATAAGTATGTGATAATAAATCTGTTAACATTCCCTGGAGATATACAGACATGGTTCACGTATGAACATGACTTCTTGCTGTCGCACTGCTATGCATACCCTTGGGGCTTATCTGCTAGTATATATAGTAGGAGGAAACAAGCTGAATGCATGACTCCAGTGAAGCAACTCACCAGAGTCAACATTCATCCTGCCTGGGAACTCCTCAGCGATGGACTTGCCATTGAGTCAACGTCACTTCTGTAAGTGAATTTTCTTCTATGTCTCTCTATGAAAAAGATTCAATGAAATTGTTCATTTAGTTTGTTTTAATGAAGTTCTTAGAAATCTTTGATTTTCAGTCTGATATGAAAAACTACTTGTTCATAGTATTACAAAAAAAATATATGCCAGTGTAGATTTTCTTACATCTTTTAAAATTATTTTCTTGAAAGGTATAGTACAAGTATACAAGAGTGCAGTGAAATTTTTGTTTTTAAACTTCATGTTGGATATCACCATTTTGAACACTGGTGGAACAAAAATAGCACAGTTTATCTGTTTGCTTTCTCTATATATTTGACAATAAATAAAGACATGGTTACTAATACAAAAGATGAAGAGAATGCTGTCCTATAATACAAAGTCAGTTTGGAATTGCTAAGTTATACGGGTGTTGATCTGGAATCATATGAACGAAGGGTGAGATAGAAAGACCTGGAGGGAACTGGAGTTCCACAAGGAGAGCAACAGCAGCAAATAATGTGGGCACAGGGGTCTTTCCTGATTTTGATACTCCAACCAAGGACCATTAATGGATATAACCTAGAACCCTTTCTCATATGTAGCCCACAGCAGCTCAGTCTTAAAATGGGCGAGCTTGTAAGGGGAACAGGGGCTGTCTCTGACATGAACTCAGTGGCTGGCTCTTTGATCATCTTCCCCTGAGGGGGAAGCAGTCTAACCAGGCCACGGAAGAAGACAATGCAGCCAGTTGTGATAAAACCTGACAGGTTAGAGTCAGATGAAAGGTAAAGAGGACCTCCCTTATCAGTGGACTGGGAAGGGACATGGGAGGGAGGAATAGAGGGAGCGAAGTGGAAATGGACATGGATGAGGAAGGAGGCTACAGATGTGACACAAAGTGAATAAATTATAATAAGTAAATAAATAAAAATTAAAAAATCTTCAAGAGTTTGGTAACTGAAAATGAGCTAAAACTCCAAGGTTACCACATCATCTTAATAAGGGCTTAAATATACTAGTTCCGAATTAATTTCAGTTGCAGACATTTGTAAAATTAAGAAGCACTCCTGAAACCCAAGTAATGGGAAATGACTTGCTTCTCAAATTGTCATAGAGAAAAACATATTAACTTGCCTAAGTTCTGTCAGTGATTATCTCTCATCCAGATATAGAACCCCAAGTCATGTAGTAAAGAAAACTTCAGACAGATAAAAGTTTCTTGAATCAGTTGAACCTTGAAAACCTCAGATTAACACATTATTCCTAAGTGGCTCTTGTTTCTATGTAGCAGGGACACTCCTGCTTTTGGTGATGTCAAACCTACTGCTGTGGGAGAAAGCTGCAGCAATTCTTCCATGTCTTACTGAAGAGGGAGGCTGTATGGAGCCCTTTGTGGAAACATTTAACAATGCCCTCAACAGAGCTGAAACAATCCATAATCTTGCTGATCAAATGTATGAAGAATTTGTGAGTACCTCAACCTTCATACTAATGTTTGAATTGTACTAGAACCTGAGACATTAAGCCTCACAACTCAAATATCAGAAAATATAGCATCATTGGTAAAGAACATACCAACTACTGATACATGGAAAGGGTCAATTGGACAGTTTCATAAAACGTCAATGAATCTAATGATTTTTCTACATTTTCTCTGTTTTCGTGAAAAAAAAATACCCTATACTAGAGACCTTTACAAATATGACTACCTTTACAAATCATTTCCTTTTGTTACATTCAACGAATGAATTTCAATTGGACATGTTCATTTAGGGCATTTAAGATATTCACTCTAAGTGTGGATGGTGCAGTGAACTATATATTTGTAATACAGGTAAACTAAAGCATGTGAAGAGGCAAGAATAAAGATAGAGAGACAGAGAGAAAGAAAGAAAGAAAGAAAGAAAGAAAGAAAGAAAGAAAGAAAGAAAGAAAGAAAGAAAGAAAGAAAGAAAGAGAGAGAGAGGTAAAGAGAGAAAGGGGGAGAGAAAGGAAGGGAAAGAGAAAGAGAGATATGAAAGAAAAAAGAGCGGAGGAAGGAAGGAAGGAATAAATCTAGATTTCTAAGAAGCACATAAATACTAGTTATTGTGGTTTAAGAATTTATAGTGTTAGAATTTGTCCAATATCAGGGCAGAATTAGAAGTATATCTGTTCATTTCAGGCTGATTGATATACTTCATTTCTCAAAGTCAGAAAATCCAAAGAAAAAAAGAGACAAACCTTCAATATGATGGGCATCAAGAGAATGTGATTCTGTTTGAAATAAACATGTTTTTACGTTGGTTTTTTTTCTGACTAGATGTTATTTTTGTTTCCCTTAACATGACTCAGTTCCGCAATGATGGCTCTTCCAAATATTTTAGGAATATTTTAAGTACCTAACTTCTTTCCAGTTGCTACACAAAGAAGCCTCATGCCACTGATCGCAATTTAGATAAGAAAGCATTACAGTGTATTATTTATTTCTTATTCTTAACTGACAGTTTTTCAACTTCATAACCTTCACAATAATTACTAACCTTTCATGAGTTAGCTGATTATTAGAACTAAATACGATATCCTAAATTATATATTTAATACAATTTGATATTTCATTAATCATACAATCACTAATGGATTAAATAAATTTAATATTTTCTTATTTTGTTCGCCTAGAGTTCATTTTAAATAGTCTATCTTTCATTAGTAATTTTGTAACAACAAAGACACAATTTCATTTTAAAACTATTAAAATCTTTGTATTACACAGCTATGTATTCAATTAATAAATTTATAAGTCTGATACCTGAGTAGGTCAATATCAGTATTTACAGAAAGAAAAACAGGAATATTAATAAATATGTGCTATGGCTTCCTGCTGAAATACTAGAGAAAGATAATTAAAACATTTAGTTCTTAATAAATTTACTTCTTTCAGTGTTTGCCTTCCAAATAGTAACTTTTAGAAAAATTAGGAATACAGGAGAATAAGAAGAAGTTCAAAAGTTTGGAGAAGAGGCAAATTAAGATGCAGATACATGAGTCTAAGAATTAATTGATGGTCAGTTTCTTAATTACTTAATATTAGTTTTTATGAAGTTTTATTTTTAAAATTTAGATAACCAACAACTACATTAATATTCTGTTAATGAAGTCATTTATATAATTTCTGAAAAGCAACTGATTTTTGTTTTTTATTTGCAGCTTTCAAAAATGATGAAGGAGGATTATCCTAATTACAGTGCCAGAAAGCACTGCCACTCCAGGATCACGAACCCTCCAACTTGGGGAAGTGAAAACACAAATATTGCAGTAAGGAAATGTCCTTGTTTTATACTAGGTATATACACATGATATATAACTAGGAGTAGTATAGCTGGAACGTGAGGTAGCACTATTCCTTATTGTCTGAGAAAGCACCAGATTGCTTTCCAGAGTGGTTGTACAAGTTTACATTCCCACCAGCAATGGAGGAGCATTCCCCTTTCTCCACAGCCTCTACAGCATGTATTGTCACTTGAGTTTTTTATCATAGCCATTCTGATGGGTGTACGGTGAAATCTCAGGGTTGTTTTGATTTGTATTTCCCTGATGACTAAGGATGTTGAGCATTTCTTTAAATGCTTCTTTGCCATTCAATGTTCCTCTATTGAAAATTATCTGTTTAGTTTTGTACTCCATTTTTTAATTGGAATACTTGTTTTGTGGCTGTATAATTTCTTGAGTACACAACAAGGACATTTTCTCAAACATTTTCATAGCAGCTTTATTCATAAAAGCCAGAACCTGGAACCAACCCAGATGTCCCTTAACGGAGGATTTGAAACAGAAATTGTGGTACATTTAGAGAATGAATACTACTCAGCAATTAAAAACAACAAAATCATGAAATTTTCAGGCAAATGGTGGGAACTAGAAAAGATCATCCTGAGTGAGGTATCCTAAAAGCGGAAAGACACACATGAAATACTCACTCATAATGGGATATCAGACATGTAATATAGGATAAACGTAATAAGATCTTTACAAATAAAAATGTTAAGCAAGAAGGAGGACCCTGGATAAGATGCCCAATCTTCATTCAGGAAGGCAAATGGGGTAGACATTGGAAGAGCGAGAAAAGAGTTAGCAGGACAGATGCCTACCACAGAGGATCTCTGAAAAAACTAGACCCAGTTAGGTATCAAAACAGATGCTGAGAATCATAGCCAAACATTGGACACAGTACAGAGAATCTTATAAAAGAAGGTGGAGATAGAAATACCTGGAAATGACAGGGGCTCCACAAGGAGAGCAACAGAACCAAAAAATCGGGGCGCAGAAGTATTTGCTGAGACTGATACTCCAGGCAAGGAACATTCATGGAGATTAACCCAGAACACTTGAACAGCTGTAGCCCGTGGCATTTCAGTATCCAAGTGGGTACCCTAGTAAGGGGAGCAGGGGATGTCTCTGACATGAACTCAGTGACTGGCTCTTTGATCACCTCCACCTGACAGGGGAAGCAACCTTACCAGGCGAAGGAAGAAGACAATGCAGCCAGTCTTGATGAGACCCGATAGGCTAGGTCAGATGGAAGGAGAGGAAGACTTCCCCTATCAGTGGACTGGGAAGAGGCATGGGAGGAGAAGAGGAAGGGAGGGCAGGATTGCTAGGGCAGGATTGGGAACAAATGAGGGAGGGAATGAGAGAGGTGGCTACAGCTGGGATACAAATAAATAAATTGTAATAAATTTATAAAAGAAATTTAAAAAGAAAATATGTCAAGGTGTGTTTCCTTAATGTACTGTATTTTTGGCTGTGTTGGTTTTTCAGGAATTATGATAGATGCAGTAAAAATGAATACAGAAAAAAATGGACATAAAGTATGAAAAATTACATTATATTCTTGATAAATTATGAATAAAATCAATTAACCAGTGATAAAGTAGATTCTTAAATAGTCCATTTAGAAGTAGATATTTTAGGATAGATTTACAGTGGAATTTTCTTAGTATCTTTTAGGGTTCTTTTAGCTAAATTGGCTCTTTATAATTATATACACACTCTTATGTAATTGATGAAAATGTAGCTGTATTCATTACATGTTTTTAAAGGGTTCCCTTTGGTGACATTCTAAATAACTGAATACTATCACTTCTATTCTTGATTTTTGAATCTGTCCTGGTTCTATATTTATTTTATATTTCTCTTTGTCTCCTCATTTTACTCTATGCCTTAACCAAATGCCAGCTAAGCAGAATAGTCCTGTGAATTCCTAATATTATGTTCCTAAGTATGCAACAATGCCCTAATTCATGGTCATAAAGTCTATATATCATAGCAGTTTTATTTTTTTGTTGCAATCATCTCCTCATTATGATTCCATGTAATAACATAAAAGAAATTTATTTAATTTTAATACTATATGACAACTGTAAAGGAAAATAAAGACAGAGATATGATGAAACTAAACATTTCTTCAGAGGTAGAATTTTGCTAGAAAGTCAAAAAGCAATCTCTTAGCATTGCTATATTTTAACTTCCCAAATAATTTAAAGGGAACTGGTGATATTTCAGTAAAAAATAAACACAAATGGCAATTTTGAAAAGTTTTTCAGGACATTTACACTTGAATGGAATTTAAGAATCCAGGTGGGCACATCAACCAATTGTAGATCTCAGTCTGAATCATATGACAGCATACTCCCATCTATTGTCATTTGCCTGCTCCTTTCTTTCATGCCACTTACATCTTCATATTCCTATTCTCATTATTTATGACCACTGGGGAAACTAACAAACATCAATAAAGCGAATGATTTTTTTTAATTTTTATTTTTATCAGTTACATTTTATTAATTCTGTATCCCAGCCGTGCCCCGAACCCTCATTCCCTCCCAGTCCCTCCCTCCCTCACTCATCACTACTGTGCCCCTTTCCAAGTCCACTGATAGGGGGGGACCTCCCCCCATTCATCTGATCTTGTTTTATCAGGTATCTTCATTGAGTTCCTGTTAGAAATAGTCCTTGTTCCCCTCACTTTGGGAAACCAATTGGTTACTGAGCTACCACAGGCTACATCTGAGCGGAGGTTCTAGGTTATATCCATACATGGTCCTTGGTTGAATGTCAGTTTCAGAAAAGACCCTGTGCCCACATATATTTGGTCTTTGTGGAGCTCCTATACTCAGCAATCAAAAAGGAGGAAATCATGAAATTTGCAAGCGAATGATTTAAATCAGATGTGAACATCAAATCCTGGAGAGGCAATATGCTGTTGTGATTGCTGTTGATTCCATTATTAAATCCAATACTGTGTCATGGTTATTAACCTATACATGGCAACAAATATCCTAGTCTGTCAGAGGCAACAGGAAAGCCCATTCATGAGTGCCATGCTCTCTTCATTTTATCTTTGTTCTAATTTCTTAAATTTATATAAAAATCATAAATGTGTACATTAATGAATGTCATAAATTATTGGGTGTGTATGAATCTCAGAGTGAAAATGATTTGAGCCTCTTACCCCTGTCTGGTGATATCTCTATTTCCTTAGTCAAATATTATTGTTCCCTATTGAGTCCCAGAAAGACCTGTTTTACCAATTGATAAACAAATAACCAATAATAAATATCACACTAGAGCTGAGGATTGTAGAATTTCATAGGGAGAACAAAACATCATGACCTAATCTCAGAAAAAAAACTAATTAATTTTTGTAGATAATAGATGGATTGTTTAAATTTTACATTTCCACACCATGCAATATCTTTACAACATGGGTCATATAGCATTACATGAAAAAAACTGTTTCAGTGAAATTATTTTAATGCAATAAAATAATGTTTCTATTGTGTTTTCTCAGACTGAAAAATATTTAAAAATGCTGATCAATTTTGTGGGTGCCTGGGATGCCCCTCTGTACCATCTGGTGGTTGAACTGAGTGCCATGAACAATGTTCCTGAAACTACCCTTTCAAAAGCCAAAGAGATTGAAGAGAACAACAGAGAACTCCTGGATGATCTTAGATGGATACTCACCAAGGTGAGAAAATTTCCATCAGTTATTCTCATTCATAAAAGAGGTGGGTTGTCTAAATTAAAATAAATGGAAATACCTTATATTTCCAGACTAAATTGCAAATATCTGATCTTGTGGATAAAGTTCTCCTAACACAGTGGTTCTCAACATGTGGGTCATGACTTCTCTGGGGGTTTAAGGACCCTTTCAGGGCAGTTGCCTATCAGATATCTTGTATATCATGTATTTACATTATGAATATTTCCAAAAATCACAATTATGTAGTAGCAACAAAAATTATTTTATGGATGGTGTTCACTAGATCTTGGGAAAGTTGAGAACCACTGGACTTTGAGATTGCTGGCAGCTCCAACCTTCTCAGAGTTGCTTCTCATCACTACCACTCTGGGGATCATTATTAAACACAACTCTTACTATTAAGCCCTTAGAGAACTCCTGTCCTGGATAGACTGAAAGAGCTCACTTCCTTCTAATTTAGTCATCCCTAGGCTTTGTATATTAAATCACCATCTGATACGCATTACAGGTCAGATTTTCATTCATAAACTTCATGGAAATGGATTTAGTTGAAATGTTTAAACAAATGTTGGCGCATATCAGCTTCTGTGATATACAAATGACATGTAAGAGTGTCCTAAGTGAGAAATCGACACTAGCTCTTCTAATGTCGCAGAGTCAATGTGAAACTTTCTACTTTCCCTCTGTTTCTGAAAAGAAGTACTTACTTGTCTGTGATCCATTGTTTATTAGAACAAATACATATGAGTCTTGATCATACTTCCTAAAGGATGAACTGCTGGAAATTCTCCTGGCCTACATAAATGAAAACCCATACCTTTGATGGAAGCAGTACATCTCTGAATGTATTTTTCTGATTGCACATATAAGAAACAAGGAACACTAATAATATACTCAAGAAGTAACTGTTATTTTGATTTTTAGGCCTATCCTACAGAAAAGAAAGAGGAAAATTTCCCAAGCTGGAAACATCTTCCATACATAAAATCAAATCTCAGAAATGATAAGTTTTTGGCAATATTTAACCTTTCCAACTGCCTACGCTCAGATATATACTTCACTCTATTTCATCTCAAAAAACTGAAGTGTCGAATGACCAACATCTGTTTTGATACCTAAACTTTCTTGAGTCTCAACCCTGTCTGCTTCGGAGGTGGTCCATGACATTCCATTGCTGAGAAGTTTCTTCTAATTTTATACCTTTTAAATGTATCTGTGGGTATAATCTGTCTCTTTTTATATAATAAAAGCATTTTTCTTTCGAAATATCCAATAGCTTATTTTCTTTTTTTTTCCAGTGAATAAAATGCTTATCAATAAAGTTAGTGTACCCCAATCAAATTTATCACAAACAATAGATGTTACCCTTAAAAACAAATGTATGGTTTACTTCAATAAAGTCACAGAAATGTAGGAGGTTATTATCAAAGTGTAAAACTCTAATCCATGCATATTAACAAGAAATATAAGCCATAATGCTTCATGACATCCAGACTGTTCTGAAAAACATGGTTCACAGTGAGAGCACAGCCAGTCCAGTCCAATTGCTGTTTGACTCCACAACCTCAAGAAGACTTGGAGGGAAGGAGACATGAAGAGGATATAATAAAGACAGACTCTATGCACAAAATTTCCAAAGAATTAATTTTGAAATATTAAAAATTGTTTTAAGATGCAAATGTCAGTTGGTCAAATCTCTGCCTCCTGTGTCATGTTCCCCACTATAAATTTGCTCCTCCATAGCACCATCACATGTATGTTTTGCAAGTTTTTCATTTCTTGGTGTGAAAAGAAATATGTTGTACAGGTCCCTACAACATGTAGAGTGTTTCTACGCTGATTAATGGCAGAATTAATATTGTGGGCATGTATACTTTTTCAAAAATCTATAGATTCCAATAATTTCATCCCAAATATTAGTGACATTTTTCCTACTGTTTGAAAATGTAATGTTGACATAATATGGATTATTAGAGACCTCAATGGCCAAGGTAACTGACAGACAAGATCAATAGTATGTGAATATAAAACCAAATTTCAATTTAAATTATAGTCGTAACAAAAAATACCCACAGAGGTTGGTTAGCAAATTAGTAAAGGTCAATGGGTAGAGAGAGTTTTGAAGGAAGGAAAATGGAATGTAGTGGCATAACAACTTAATGTGGAATAATGGAACAGAAAAATTTAAATTTGGATGCATGATGTAAGAGAACTGTAGAATACAGTATATGTTGCTGGGCAAATAACATTAAAGACATTTCCAAAAACTCATGTGGAACCCTACTACTGTGTAAGCTTCCATATGTGTGTATATATACACACTTAAATTAATAACAAAATAAAATACAAACAAACAAAACAAGATAACAAAAAAGCACTATGTTAAAATATATGGCCTCTTTTGGAGTTAGTAACCAGTGAGGTCCCATAGATCCCAAACACAAAAGGCCCTTGGTTAGTCTCTAGAACTTGATAGTAAAATCTGATTCCTGAGTATTCCACACACTTGAGTCATGGAGCAAGGAGAGATCAAGCTATAAAATGGACATGGATGCTTCATCATTACTGCTGTGAATGCTGCAAGATGGGAAAAGTACTCATCAGGCATACCCAGACATGAAGCCTGTGAGCTACAATAACTGTCTGACTGGCAATATATGCCCATGGGTGCAATAAGAAAATGACTGTCATGTGATTAACTAACCACTTTCTAGTTGGGTTTAAAGACAGAAACAATGCTGGTAGTTATAATATTTATCAAGACCATAAACTTCTGGCTAGCCAGGTCATGTTCATAGAGAAGAACCTACTAATATTTTTATGAGAATGGACTATAACATTAAACCAATTCCCAGTGACTTATTGCTATATGCCCGGATTAGTGGATCTCTCAGCCCTCATCAGAGAAGCTAATTTTTAGTACAACAGAGGGCAAACAACACAAAGACCCATAATGGCAGGTACAGAAGTTAAGTGACTTTGTGGTGTTCAACCTTAAATGAGGCATGTCATAGTCTCTTATCCCAAGAGATCGTTACGGAAAGGGTGGGGCAAAGACTGTAAAAGTCGGGGGCTGTATATGGTTTCCAGAAATTGGTATTTTCCAATATATATTAGTACCATTGCAGACATGGTTATGGCAGGATGGAAAATACTAAGAAAAGCTCATGAAGACAAAATCAGTGCACAGAGAGGTAATGAGGGCATGTATCTAGAAGAGGAGCCATTTGCTAATTATAACTATCAGAGAGGAAGAATTGTCATCAAGGGTTTGTCCCCTGGTAGGCATAGTTGCCCCAGTGGGTACCATACAATTGACTACATGTGCAACTCTAATGAAATTCTGGGTTTCTTGTAGGATGGCACAAAGTCATCCCTGCACACCTTGTAGGCAAGGTAAAATTTGTAGCAAAGGCTTTGTGACTACATTGGTGTCTCCTCCTTGCTGGAAGTCTTGCCTGGCTATAGGGGATATCCTCTTCATCCTAATCCTAATCCTCACTGCTACGACTCTCATCGAGATTTAGCCCCATATCCTCCAAGAAACTGAACCTGTCTTGAGTCTCCAGCTTGTTCCAGAGAAGCTCCCCTATACATCCGTTTCCTGCTGGTCAATGGTGGCACAAGCCTTCAATTCCAAGACTTGGGAGGCACAGGCAAGTGGAATTCTATGGTCCACAGAGCAAGTTCCAGAAAGTCAAGGCTAAAGAGAGAAACACTGTGTTGAAAAACAAAACAAAACAA
>REGO01000331.1:1083973-1097222 GCA_010120015.1 Rhombomys opimus | reverse complement strand
TTTTTCCAGGTTCTGGCTTTTATAAATAAAGCTTATATAAACACAGGTTAACAAGTGTCTTTGGAGCATCTTTTGTTTATATGCAAAGGAGTATCATAGCTGGGTCTTCAGGTAGAATTACTCCATATTTTTGAAGAAACCTCCAGATTGATTTCCAAAGTGGTTGTACAAGTTGGCAATCTCACCAGCAATGGAGGAATGTTCCCCTTTCTTTAAATCTTTATCAGCATGTGTTGTCACTTGAGTTTTTGGTCTTAGCCATTCTGATTGTTGTAAAATGGAATCTCAGAGTTGTTCTGGCTTGCATTTCCCTAATCACTATGGACATTGACATTAGAGATTCTCTGTTGAGAATTCTATGTTTAGTTCTGTACCCCATTTTTAGATGGGTTATTTGGTTTGTTGGTGTTGAATTTCTTTTTCTTAATTTTATTTTAATTTATTTGTTACAATTTATTCACTTTGTATCCCCTCTGCAGCCCCTCCCTTGTCTCTTCACATTCCCACCCATACTCCCTCTTCTCCCCCTATGTCCTCTCCCTAGTTCCCTGATAGATGTGGACCTCCTTCCCTTCTATCTGACCTTAGCTTATTAGGTCTCATCATCCTCTGTGGCCTGGCAAAGCTTCACCCCACAGAGGGAGGTGATCAAAGAGCTGACCTTGAATTCATGTCAGAGGCAGCTGCTGTACTCCTTATTAGGGAACCCACTTGGAATCTCAGCAACCTATGGAGTATCTTTAAACAGGGGTTCTAAGTCCTCTCCACCCATGGTCCTTTGTTAAAGTATCTGCAGGTTCCCTTGGGTCCAGGTATTTTGGCTCTGTTGTTTCCTTGTCCTGTTCTTGCCCCCTCCATGTTTTTCTATCTCCCTCATCTTCCATAAAGAATCCAGCACTCTGCTCAAAACTTCCTTATATATTTTGGATTTTAGCCCTCTCTTGGATGTAGGATTTGTGAAGACCTTTTTCCATTCCGTAACCCGCTGTTTTGTTCTATTGACAGTATCCGTACAGTCTTGCAAAACTCTTACAGAAGATTTTCAGTTTCATGAGGTCCCATTAATTAATTGTGATCTTAGTGCCTGAGCTGTTGGTGTTCTTTTCAGGAAGTTGTCTCCCCTGCCAATGAGTTCATGGCTTTTTGCCACTCTCTTGCCTAATACATTTATTTTATCTCATTTTACGTTGAGACTTTGATCCAAATAGTGCAGGGTAAAAAAATATGTATCTATTTGGATTCTTCTACATGCAGACAGTCAGTTAGACCAGCACCATTTGATGAAGAGGCTTTCTTTTGTTTTCACTTGGGGGGGAAGTCTCTCAATTTATTTCTTCCTTTCTTTGAGATTATGATAGAATTACATCATTTCCTTATCACTTTTCACCTTTCATAATTTCCTACAATTCCCTCCTAAAGCTATTTGAAATGCATATCTTCTTTCTATTTATTAATTATTGTTCCATATATATATATATGGAGAATATATATACATAAATATGTATATATATGGATATCATACATATACCTAGGTAAAATTTATAACTTGATTAGTCTGCATGACATCACTTATATGTATGCTTCACTTGGAATTGTATAACCAATTCATGTGCAATTTATGAAAAAAATTATTTCTCCTCATTCAATATTCCTTGGTAGCTCATAAATCTTTGTGTAGGTTTGAGGAATCTTGGCTTTCCTTGCATCCACATAGTACAACTAACATCATTAATCAATTTACATTTTAAAGGTAAAGGAAAAATTTTCTTCCTCTAAACCTATTTTTCAAGATATAAAATATTTCAGTGCATATCTTAAAATATAGACACATATCAAAACACACATTTTGTTCACCATATTTATTTCTTCAACTTTTTCTTTTTATTTATTTTTTTAAATTTATTATACTTTATTTACATTGTATCCCAGCTTTAGCCCCTTACCTAAGCCGTGCCCAATCACACCTTCCCTCTCTTTTCTCCCAATCCCCTTCCCCAATCCCCTGACAGGGAAGGTCCTCCTCCCCTTCCATCTCACCCTAGCCTATCAGGTCTCATCACAACTGGCTGCAATGTCTTCCTCTATGACCTGGTAAGGTTAACCCACCCTGCTCAGAGAAAGGTGATCAAAGAGCCAGCCACTGAGTTCATGTCAGAGGCAGCCCCTGCACCCCTTACAAGGGAAGCTAATTGAATACTGAGATGTCATGGGCTACATCTGTGCAGGGGTTCTAGGTTAATCTCCATGAAGTGTCCTTGGTTAGATCAGTCTCAGTGAATACCACTGGGCCCAGGTACTTTGGTTCCGTTGCTCTCCTGGTGTAGCTCCTGTCTCCTCCAGGTGTTCTATCTCCTCCCTCTTTCATAAGATGCTCTGCACTCTGTCTAAAGTTTGGATATGAGTCTCAGCATCTATTTCGATACCCTACTGTGTTGAGTTTTTACAGAGACCCTCTGTGGTAGGTATCTCTCCCATTCCTGTTTCTCCTGCTTCCACTGTCTATCTCATTTGCATTCCTGAAAGAGGACTGAGCATCTTACCCAGGGTCCTCCTTCTTGCTTAACTTTTTTATGTGTAAAGATTATATTATGTTTATCCTACATTACATGTCTGATATCCACTTAAAAGTGAGTATACCATGTCTATCTTTCTGCTTCTGGGATACCTCACTCAGGATGATCTTTTTTAGTTCACACCATTTGCCTGCAAATTTCATGATTTCCTTGTTGTTAATTGCTGTGTAGTATTCCATTCTCTAAATGGACCACAATTTCTGTATTCATTCCTCAACTGAGGGGCATCTGGGTTGTTTCTAGCTTCTGGTTATTATAAATAAAGCTGCTATAAACACAGTTGAGCAAATGTCCTTGTTGTGTACTTGAGCATACTTTTTATATATGCTTAGGAGTGGTATAGCTTGATCTTGAGTTAGTACTCTCCTATTTTTCTGAGAAAGTGCCAGATTGATTTCCAAAGTGTACATCTTAAACTTTTTAAAATAATTAATTAATAATTAATATTTGATGATTCATAATAATAAGATAAGAAATATGATAAGATATGCGATATATATCTTACAAACATGTTCCCAGTTGAGTTCCTATAATCACCAAAGGACTCATGGAAGAATTATGTGACTTCTGCATTCAAATCTCTGTATGAATTATGTTGGGAAGGTCAATCAATTTGACTGACTGAAAAACTAGTTCTGCATTCTAAGACTAAGAACTACTTATTTCTGTCAATTTTACTTTGGCTAAAAAAATTGGAAAAGTTTCTATGAAAACAAAATACCTCCCAGAAGTGTTCTGTTAGTGATTTGTTTTATCTGCCACAATAGTTCTCAGAAGTTTAGTCCAGTACGAGAAGTAAGTTTTTGTTTTCCGAGGTGGAAGACATACCCTTATATCTGAACCGAACTATACAGAATCCATGTAAAAAGGTAGAATGAAGCTGCCTATAACTGTAACCCTGTTCTGGGAATCTGGAGACAGTGGGGTTCCTGGAGTTTCTACTTAACCCATCTAGCAAATCAGTGAGTACTATATAGAGTGAGATAACCTATCATTAAAAAGGGTAGAGAGTGAATAAATGATAGGCCTACATATACATGTATATATACATGTGTATACACATGTACAATTACACATCTTGACACACACCACACAGACAACATACATGAACATATATAGATACATATATATGCACACATAGACACTCATACAAATATATAATCACAAATACACACATGCCCACACATATAAACACATATGAACACTGAAGTACCTGTCGTATTTCTGTGATAAAATACTCTAACAAAAGCTGCTTAAGGGAGAAAGAGTTTTTCAAGTTCACTTCTTTTGTTAACTCTGTATCCCAGCTGTATCCCACTCCCTCATTCCCTCCCCAATCTCACCCTCCCTCCCTCATCTCATCCCTGGCCCTTTCCAAGTCAAGTTCACTTCTATGTCAACAATTCAGGATTAGGATTGGTGTATTTCTGAATGAATTCCAACTCCTGGCCTAGAAATATTTTCTTCTTATTACCTGTTACCCACAAACCTCTCCTACTGCTTTGCTAATATTTTTTCTAAAGCATGAACAGCTTGTGTACATACCTCAGAGTACTGTCTTTCTTCCCATATTTGTTGCCTTATCTTTTTTTTTCAAAGAGTAGTCTGAAATTCTTGAAGAAGTGACTTCAACTTCTTTCTTTATTGATATGCACCCAACAACTGCAGAAGTGCCCAAGTGTAGAGATAACAAAATTCGAATTAGTAGAATGTTATTAGTTTCCTGTGCTGACCTGTAAGTGTGAGGATATGGAAGTTATTGTGATTGTAAAGTTTCCTTTTTTAAATCTAGGCTTAGGGTAATTTTCTCTTTTCAGTGTGAATGTGGGCTTCACTTAGAGATAATGTATACTTTCTGTGCATATGTGAATATGTGTGTGATTTGTGTGTGCATGTATATATATACACACATGTATATATGTATACAATGTATATGTATATCTGACTGTATGTACTTGGGAGAGAGAGAGAGCATTCGCAAATGTTTGCGACAGTTACTTTGTAAAATTTCCAAACAAAAAATGAAAAAGAAAAACAATCTCCAAATCTATGGAAAAAAATAAGAATAAAAACACCCAAGAAGATTTTAGAAGACAAAAAAGGTTAGAAGAGGATAAATCTTTTCGTTGAGCATTATAGTCAGGTCCCTATAATAAAAATGAAATTCCTTTTGACTACATTAAAAATCAAGTAGAATACACCTGTTTGGGCATGTATATATACATATATCAGGCAGCTTTAGACATCACCTCCTGCATTCTTCAAAAACACATTCACTTAAAGAGAAGAGTTGACAGCCTGGTTCCCAAAACTGTGAATTTAGAGGTTGTGTATTATCTCCTCTCCAGTGATAATTCAGCATAAAATTGCACTTGCAGTAGAAGGAATTTCTGGGAATAAATTGACTGGAACTTGATTTAAATATTACTCAGAAAGTGTTAATGAAATTAAGAGAAGAAAGGAAAAAAAAAAAAACATGAGAACAAGGCTCATGGGAGGTCAAATGTGGCAAGATCTGCACTGTGACCAATCTAGGATATCCAAGGAAATGCTGACTAGACAGAATGTGTGGGAGATATGAGCAGCAAAATGTCTGTAAACAGAATAATTGGGGTAAATGATGAGACACTGCTTTCTACTCAGCTACCTCCTGCAGGAAACATATGTCTTAGATGGAAAGCATATGAGGTAAAATCAGCAGGTTGACTAATAGTACATTAATGAATATATGTTATGAATGACATGAGCACATCTTAAAGGAAAAAGCCATGCCAATTTGCTAGGATGACTAGAATTCCTGGGTATCCAAAATCACTGGGGCTAAAGGCAATAGTGGAAGAATGAGGAAATACATCAGGGAACATAAAAATTACTCTAGGGATAGGCAATTATGTCTGTCCCCCAAAGTACTCTGTATACAGCTCCCTCACATTGATAGGGTGGAGGTAAAGTAGCAAAACAAGCTGCACAAAAGATTTGAAATATGTTGTGTGAGGTTGAGAAAGTTACGTTGATTTGTGGCTGAGGAAAGGGGAGTCTGTGGGGAGGAGATTATTCACCCAAACTTGGGTACTTTCCTAAAATACTGCTGACAGATAAACAGCTTTAGGGGATTAAGACCAAGCAAGAAATTGTGGATAAGTTGAACTAAACTTGAGGTATATTAAGCTTGGCTGTTCTGAGTGTGACCTGTTCTTTCTTCACCCTTAGCCAGACGCCAACTCTTCCTTGATCAAATGTCACAGTCAAGTCCCAGATGCAGCAACCAGAAGTGATCATACCGCTGTCATTAGGTCATAGGCTTAGAAAAGAAATGATGAAGCCATCCATGCTAACCCACACAACTGTGTGCTTTGGAAGAAAAAACAATATACATTTGGGGCTTGTCTATGATGTGCAATGCCAATGCTAAGGCATAATAAATGTCCACTTATATATAGAACCTGAAAGTGAATTTATGGTTTCCTGAAGCAGATACTATTTGTCTACAGAAATGGTGAATCTCTATAAAGCTTCCATTACATATAAACAACCTCTGTATACATTATTATTTGGTGAGACATCAGGAAGGATACAAATGAGGCTGTTAAATAATTTACAAGAAAGAATATACATGAAGGTAAATGTACCTGTAAATAAACCATGTGTTTATTCAATAATATCCCAGATTTCAGAGTTCATTTCATAAGACTGATTTGAAAGATGGGTTTCTGAGGCCACTTACAAAGAGCCAGCCACTGAGTTCATATCATGTCAGAGACAGTTCCTGTTCCCTTTACTATGGTACCCACTTGGATACTGAACTGCCATGAGCTACATCTGAGCAGGGGTTCTAGGTTATATCCATGAATGGTCCTTGGTTGGAGTATGAGTCTCAGAAAAACATCTGTGTGCCCAGGTATTTTGGTTCTGTTGCTCTCCTAGTGTAGTTCCTGTCCTCTCCAGGTCCCACTATCTCCCCCATCTTTCATAAGATTCCATGCACTCTGCCCAAAGTTTGGTTAAAAGTCTCAGCATCTGCTTTGATACACTGCTGAGTAGAGACTTTCAGTGGTTCTCTGTTTTAGGTTCCTGTCCTGTTTCCTGTTTTCCCCTTCTTCCAATGTCCATCCCATTTGGCATTCTGAGGGAGGATTGTTCATTCACACCATTCTTGCAGCTGTATCTTCTTTTCTTTTTTTAATTAAGATTTATTATAATTATTATTATTATTAATTACACTTTATTCATTTTGTATCCCCCCATAAGCCCCTCCCTCCTCCCTTCCAGATCCCACCTTTCCTCTCCTTTCTGCATGCATACTCCTCCCCAAGTCCACTGATAGGGGAGGTCCTCCTCTCCTTCCTTCTGATCTTTGTCTATCAGATCACATCAGGAATGACTGCATTGTCTTCTTCTGTGGTCTGGTAAGGCTGCTTCCCCCTCAGGGGGAGGTGATTAAAGAGCAGGTCAATCAGTTTATGTCAGAGGCAGTCCCTCTTCCAATCACTATGTAACCCACTTGGACACTAAACTGCCATGGGCTACATCTGTGCAGGGGTTCTTGGTTATCTCCATGAATAGTCCTTGGTTGGAGTATGAGTCTCTGGGAAGTTTCCTGTGTTCAAATTTTCTTGTTCTGTTGCTCTCCTTGTGGAGTTCCTGTCCTCTCCAGCTCTTGTTATTTCCCATTTCTTACATAAAATTCCATTCATTCTGCCTGTCAGTTGGCCATCCGTCTCAGCATCTCCTTTGATAGTCTACAGGGCAGAGGCTTTCAGAGGCCCTCTGTGGCAGGTTCCTAGGTTGTTTCCTGTTTTCTTCTTCTTGCTTTCAGAGGCCCTCTGTAGCAGGTTCCTAGGTTGTTGTATCTTCTTTTCAATGAGCACCAGAACTAAATAGTTGGCCTAAACACTTTAGGCAGCATGTATTCTCTGGTAACAGTCTGAGGAAATTGCTTGGCATTGAGGTGGAAAATTCCTCTGTGTTGAGTGGCTACCTAAATCTGTCAGCCACTAGAGAGTTGATTTTGGAGAACTGTCATCAGTGTTGCTATTACCAAAGTGCTAATTCTAGAAGTAAGCATATAAAACTATTTTCACTAGGGCAACAGCGGTACAATAGTTTTTAGTACAATGAATTTCTGATATATTTAATACCAATTCCAAGAAACGAATCCATACTTGGTATTTTATGCCAATGCATATTCATTACCTGAGGGTCCATAGGCTCTAGAGAGAATTTAGGGATTTTTTTTGTTGTAGTACTTAAATATATCTGATGTCTTTTAAACTGACTTTAAATTATCTAAATTAAACATGTGGATTATTTTAACTCTCATCTTAGGTTTTAAAGAAACACTATTCAGAGTATTTAGTGATTACTGGTAGAGATTCATAATAACACCATGGATAATTTATTGCTGCTGTGTCCTAGAGTTCAAATATTCAATAAGGAGTCCCTCTCTGTCTTTAAACATTATGAAAGAGATGATAGAAAAATAATAGAATCCAAGGAAATAGAAATAATTATGAACAACAATTATTTCCTTATCATTTGTTATCAAGCCGCTAAGATGGCTTCAGAGATATTAAAACTATCTTGGACAGGAATCCTGACGCACGAAGAAGCAAAAGGAAATCCTCCAGAAAGAGATAAGTATGTGATAATAAATCTGTTAACATTCCCTGGAGATATACAGACATGGTTCACGTATGAACATGACTTCTTGCTGTCGCACGGCTATACATACCCTTGGGGCTTATCTGTTAGTATATATAGTAGGAGGAAACTAGCTGAATGTATGACTCCAGTGAAGCAGCTCACCAGAGTCAGCACTCAACCTGCCTGGGAGCTCCTCAACAATGGAGCTGCCATTGAGTCAACGTCACTTCTGTAAGTGAATTTTCTTCTATGTCTCTCTATGAAAAAGAATCAATTAAATTGTTTGTTTATTTTGTTTTAATGAAGTTCTTAGGATTCTTTGATGTTCAGTCTGGCATGAACAAGTACTTGTTCCTAGTATTACAATAAAAAATACTCGAGCATAGATTTTCTTACATCCTTTAAAATTATTTTCTTGAAAGGTATTGTAGAAGTATACAAGAGTGCAGGGAAATTTTTGTTTTTAAACTTCATGATGGATATCATCATTTAGGACACTGATGGAACAAAGAAAACACAGTTTATTTGTTTGCTTCCTCTACATATTAGACAATAAAAAAAGACATGATTACTAATACAAAAGATGAAGAGAATGCTGTCCTAAAATACAAAGTCAGTGTGGAATTGCTAAGTTATAAGGGGGTTGATCTGGAATCATCTGAAAGCAGAGGGAGATAGATAGACCTGGAGGGGACTGGGGCTTTACAAGGAGAGCAAAAAAAAAACCAGATAATGTGGGCATAGTGGTCTTTTCTGAGACTCATACTCCAACCAAGGACCATTAATGGATATAACCTAGAACTCATGCTCAGATGTAGCCTACAGCAGCTCAGTCTTCAAATGGGCACCCTTGGAAGGGGAACAGGGGCTGTCTCTGACATGAACTCAGTGGCTGGCTCTATGGTTATCTCCCCTGGAAGGGGAAGCAGCCTAACCAGGCCACAGAGGAAGACAATGCAGCCAGTCCTGATGAAACCTGACAGGCTAGGGTCAGATGGAAGGGAAAGAGGAACTTCCCCTGACAGGGGAAGAGTCATGGGATGAGGTGAAGGAGGAAAGGTGGGATTGGAAGGGGATGAGGTAGGGGGCTACACCTGCAATACAAAGTAAATAAAATATAATAAATAAAAAAAATAAAAATTACAAAAGTAATCTTCAAGAGTTTGGTAAATGTAATTGAGCTTAAACTCCAAGGTTACCACATCATCTTAATAAGGGCTTAAATATTCTACAGAATTAATTTCAGTTACAGACATTTGTAAAATTTAGAAGCACTCCTGAAACACAGGTAATGGGAAATGACTTGCTTCTCAAATTGTTATAGAGAAAAACACATTAACTTGCCTAAATACTCTCAGTAATTATATCTATCATGCTTGATAGTCAATACCAAGTCATGTATTAAAGAAAACGGCAGACAGATAAAACTTTTCTGAATCAGTTGAACCCTGAAAAACTCAGATCAATACATTGTTCCTAAGTGGCTCTTGTTTTTATGTAGCAGGGACACTCCTGTTTTTGGTGATGTCAAACATGCTGCTGTGGGAGAAAGCTGCAGGAATTCTTCCATGTCTTACTGAAGAGGGAGGCTGTACGGAGCCCCCTGCGGAAACCTTTAGCAATGCCCTCAACAGAGCTGAAACAATTCGTAGTCTTGCTGAGCAAATAAATGAAGAATTTGTAAGTACCTCCACCTTCATACTAATGTTTGAATTCTGCTGGAACCTGAGACAGTAAGCATCACAACTCAAATATCAGAAAATATAATGTTATTGGTAAAGGACATACCAAGTACTGATACATGGAAAGGGTCAACTGGACAGTTTCATAAAATGTCAATGAATCTAATGATTTTTTGTACATTTTCTCTGGTTTTGTGAAAAAGAAAAAAAAACCTATACTAGAGACCTTTACAAATATGACTAGGGAGTGATTTCTCATTTCCTATTGTTACATTCAAGGAAATGAATTTCAATTGGCCATGTTCATTTAGGGCATTTAAGATATTCACTCTAATTGTGGACTGTGCAGTGAATTATATATTTGGAATACAGGTAAACTAAAGCATGTGAAGAGGCAAGAATAAATAGAGAGACAGAGAGAAAGAAAACAAAGAAAAACGAAAGAAAGAAAGAAAGAAAGAAAGAAAGAAAGAAAGAAAGAAAGAAAGAAAGAAAGAAAGAGGAAGCGAGAGAGAAAGGAAAGGAAAGAGAAAGAGAGATAAAAGAAAAAAGGAGGAAGAAAGGAAGGAAAGAAGGAAGGAAGGAAGGAAGGAAGGAAGGAAGGAAGGAAGGAAGGAAGGAAGGAATCCAGATTTCTAAGAAGCACATAAATACTAGTTATTGTGGTTTAAGAATTTATAGTGTTAGAATTTGTCCAATATCAGGGCAGAATTAGAAGTATATCTGTTCATTTCAGGCTGATTGATACACTTCATTTCTCAAAGTCAGAAAATCCAAAGAAAAAATAGACAAACCTTCAATATGATGGGCATCAAGAGAATGTGATTCTGTTTGAAATAAACATGTTTTTATGTTGGTTTTTTTCTGACTAGATGTTATTTTTTTCCCCTTAACATGACTCAGTTCCTCGATGACCGCTTTTCCAAATATTTTGATAATTTTGTAAGTACCTAACTTCTTTCCAACTGCTACCCAAAGAATCCTCATGCCACTGATCGCAATTTAGATAAGAAAGCATTACAGTGTATTATTTATTTCTTATTCTTAACTGACATTTTTTCAACTTCTTAACCTTCACAATAATTACTAACCTTTCATGAGTTAGCTGTTACTAGAAATATATAAGATATCTTAAATTACATATTTAATACAATTTAATATTTCATTAATCATACAATCACGAATAGACTAAATAAAATTATTTTATTACTTTCTTCACTTAGAATTTATTTTAAATAGTCTATCTTTCATTAGTAATTTTGAAACAACAGAGACACAATTTCATTTTAAAACTATTAAAATCTTTATATTACACAGCTATGTATTCAATGTTCAATTAATAAATTTATAATTTTGATACCTGAGTAGGTCAATATCAGTATTTCAAAAAAAAAAAAAACCCAGAAAGATTAATAAATATGTGCCATGGCTTTCTGCTGAAATCCTAGAGAAAGATGGTAATTAAAACATTAGGTTCTTAATAAATTTACTTCTTTCAGTGTCTGCCTTCCAAATAGTAACTTTTAGAAAAAATGGGAATACAGGAAAATAAGAAGACAGGATTCAAAAGTTGGGTGAAGAGCCAAATTAAGATGCAGATACATGAGTCTAATAATTAGTTGATGGTCAGTTTCTTAATTCCTTAGTATTAGTTTTATGATTAAAATTTAGATAACCAACAAATGCATTAATATTCTGTTAATGAAGTCATTTATATAATTTCTGTAATGCAACAGATTTTTGTTTCTTATTTGCAGCTTTCAAAAATGGTTAGGGAGGATTATCCTAGTTACACTGCCAGAACTCACTGCCACTCTACTATCACGAACCCTCCATCTTCGGGACCTGAACACAGAAATATCGCAGTAAGAAAATATCCTTGTTTTATATTAGGTATATATATGTGATATAAAGCTAGGAGTAGTATAGCTGGATCTTGAGGTAGCAGTATTCCTTATTGTCTGAGAAAGCACCAGAATAATTTTCAATGTGCTTGGACAAGATTACATTCCCACCAGCAATGGAGGAGGGTTCCCTGCAGCCTCTCCAGCATGTGTTATCACTTGAGTTTTGATCTCAGCCATTCTGATGGGTGTACAGTGAAATCTAAGGGTTGTTTTGATTTGTATTTTTCTGATGACTAAGAATGTTGAGCATTTATTTTTTTAATTTTTAATTCTTTATTAATTATACTTTATTCACTTTGTATCCCCCCTGTGGTTCCCTCCTTCCTCCTGTCCCAATCCCTTCCTTCCTCCACCCTCTGCAGGCATGCCCTTCCCCAAGTCCACTGATAGGGGAGGTCTTCTTTTCCTTTCTTCTAATCCTAGTCACTTAGGTCTCATCAGGAGTGGCTGCAGTGTCTTCTTCTGTGGCCTGGTAATGCTGCTTCCCCCTTAGGGGAAGGTACTTAAAGAGCAGGCCAATCAGTTCATGTCAGAGACAGTCCCTGTTCGTAATGCTGCTTCCCCCTTAGGGGAAGGCACTTAAAGAGCAGGCCAACCAGTTCATGTCAGAGACCTTCCCTGTTCATATTACAATGGAACCCATGCCATGGGCTACATCTGTGCAGGGGTCTTAGGTTACCTCCATGCACAGTCCTTGGTTGGAATATCAGTCTGAGGAAAGACAACTGTGCTCAGATTTTTTTGTTCTGTTGCTCTCCTTGTGGAGTACCTGCCCTCTCCAGATCTTACTCTTTCCCACTTTTTTCCTAAGATTCCCTGCACTCTGCCCAAAGATTGCCCAGAAGTCTCAGCATCTGCATTGATAGTCTGCAGGGCAGAGCCTTTCAGAGGTCCTTTGTTTCAGGCTCCTGACTTGTTCCCTTTTTTTCTCCTTCTTCTGATGTCCATCCTCTAGGCCTTTCTGGATAGAAAATGAGCATTTTAGCAAGAGTCCTCCCTCTTGATTAGTTTCTTTAGGTATACAGATTTTAGTAGGTTTATCCTATAGTATATGTCTATGAGTAATACCATGTGCATCTTTTTGCTTCTGGGATAGTTCACTCAGGATGATCTTTCCCAGTTCCCACCATTTACCTGCAAATTTCATGATTTCCTTGTTTTTTTTATTGCTGAGTAATAGTCCATTGTGTAGGTATACCCCAATTTGCGAATCCATTCCTCCACTGAGGGGCATCTGGGCTGTTTCCAGCTTCTGGCTATTACAAATAACGCTGCTACAAACATGGTTGAGCAAATGTCCTTATTGTGTACTTGAGACTCTTTTGGGTATATGCCTAGGAGAGGTATAGCTGGATCTTGTGGAAACGCTCTTCCTAGTTGTCTAAGAAAACACCAGATTGTTTTCCAGAGTGGTTATACAAGTTTACATTCCCATCAGCAGTGG
>REGO01000331.1:1035390-1061289 GCA_010120015.1 Rhombomys opimus | reverse complement strand
CAAAGACTTATAACCAAACCTTTGGCAGAGTATAGGGAATCATATGAAAGAAGGGGAGTTAGTATGATGGGGAAAGGATAGGAGCTCCCCAAGGACCAAATATATCTGGGCACAGGGTCTTTTCTGAGACTGATATTCAACCAAGGACCATGTATAGATAAAACCTAGAACCTCTTTTTTTCTTTTGACACAAGGTATCTCTGGGTAATCTTGGCTGTTCTGGGTTCACTTTTTAGACCAGCCTGGTCTTGAACTCATAGTGAACTGCCTGCCTGTGCCTTCCTGAGTGCTGAGATTGAAGGCATTTGTCACCATGTCTGGTTGGCATTTTAGTTTTTATTTTTGAGTCGAGACATAGATTTTTCTTGTGCTAGATTGGGGTACTTTTCCACTGTCTCATGGAAGAAATACAAACTTTCAAACTCATGTGCATCATGCTCAATAACGTAATGATTGTCTTACCATGTGTTCCTCTTTATCATTATGTAGTAATGTGTATAGTATGCAATATAAGTAAGTGGCATCAAATATGTACTTAAAATAGCATTAGTTACTTATTGATTTTCATAGGGTTATATATTCACTAAATCTGTAGTTTCTTTTATTGAATACCTGGGATGTAAATGAATTATAGTATAGTTTAGAGATTAATTGATATGTATATTCAGTCTTTCCCATTTATCTAAATTATTATATCAGATCCTCAAAATCACACTTCATGGTCAATCCCCATCAATAAATTGGCTACTAAAATGATCAGAAATATATCAAACCATACAGTGCAAATGGAAGTAATTTTCTCACACAATGAAGGAAGAAAGAGCAGAGACTGGAAGGACCACCACATTTAGCTCAGCTGCTCTACTGGAGACAACACTAATTCCTTAGTTATACAAGCATGTATTTTAAGAAATTACTAGGGTACCCCCAATATAAGAATTTAATACTTCCAAGTAGTATACTTCGAGTCATAATCAGAAATAAGTATTTACTTTTGAGTTGTAAGTCAATAATGTTGTAATTTTTTTCTAATCTCTTCTAATCTCTAAGTCTCAAAAAAAAATTGCAAAACAATATAAATCCAGAAGGTATTAGAAGAAACAATGTAGGATCTGCTCATCTCTGCCTTCCATGCTATCCTACTTCAACCTGAGAAAAAGGGAAAAATCAGTACTACACACTGTCAGCACAAACTGAAGTTCAGATAAGCCTGGAAAAACCTTGGTCTACTCAGCATGGTTTGAACATCTGGACTTTGTCTAAAATGATGCTTAAGCAACAAAAATTCAGAGGAACATGGCTAAGGACAGCTGGAGAGACTATCAGAGCCATTTTACATGTATTCTCTAACACGCTTGAGATCACTGAAAATTTTCACAGTATTTATGGACAGGGCAATTGGATACTGCCTGTATTGTCAGTCAGTGCCCTGTAAATAGTCTGGAAAAGACTGACTGACTTTTAAAAACTATCTGTTGAAATAAATGTTGTGGCTAGACTTCAGGGACTGTAAACCAGTATCATTATTTAAGAATCTAACAATTTTACATATCCTGGGAATCTAAAGTAAGTTGTATAATGTGTTAGCTAGTTCCTTAACTTCTGTCATTTATAAAATATTTTGATTGGAATATGTCAGTGATATGGATCGATTTTGCACAACATCCACAAAATAAATTTGAACCAACTGGCCATGACTTTACTATTTACTAAGGTTTTTATTTTTAAAGAAGAGAGAGAAAAACATAAAGGGATCTTTGCAGTAATATCTTCTTAAGGGGCATCTCAGAAGCAGATGCTGTATATTTGCTGTTAGCAGGTGTTTCAAGCAGCCATTTTATGCTTGATGACCTCAAGGAAAATACTTATTTTTCGGGCATCTCTGAGAAGGCAGCGGCTCAGGTTATAAAATGCAAAATAGCGAACATCTTCACTGTTCGACTGTAAATATGCCAGTCCAGACCAAGGAACATAGATGATATTTCCTTTCTCTTCCACCTGAACATGAGCACCAAAAAGATAGCTGAGTATTAACTGTATTTTAGATATTTATTCTTTCTAAATATTAAATATAGATTTGTAACAGTATGTGTATACCAAGATTGTAAAAAATATGGATTTTCATAAATATGCTTTCAGTATACCCCTAATGAATACATTTTCTGGCACATACGATGTCCCTCATAAAATATTTCTTATATGAATCAACATATGTATTCCTAAGTATAAGTTGATCAGTTTACATAATTTTACTTGTATGTATGTTTTCATGGCTTTGAAAAACCAATTGATAGACTTTTCATTGGAGAAGCTTATTTCTCCTACTTTCAACATTCCTATGTTTCCTGTAGCTCTTTGTATAGGTTCCCATGAACTGCCTCCCATGCCTTGTTCATATTGATATGTCTGTTGGTGTTGCCCTTGTTTACCTTATGTTAAGGAAGTCATGTGATAAGACTCTATGAGTGACCTTCTGATATTCCCAAGAGACACATTCTTAGAGCAAACTCCCTGATTCTCTGGTCCTTAAATCTTTCCTCCCCCTCTTCTGAAATGTTCCCTCAGTCTTAGATAAGGGAATATTTTGTAGATGTAACCAACAGAACTGGACTTCACAATTATGCACTTCCATTAGTTGTGGTTTTTTGTAATTGGCTGTATGAACTACACTGGTTTATTACTATTTTTTTTGCAAATAAAACATTTAAAAATATGTTAGTCATCATACACATTTGAGCATGAAAAAGGCTAAGAACTGTCATCAGGCTACTCACCAGGGCGAGTATTATTTTAACGTCCTCCCTGAGGTCTTCAAATTTTGCCTTAATCTGTCTGGCTTTGAAGAGAAGAGCAGAAGTGTTGCCTTGCAAGAGAGACATTTCATTCACAAGATGATGCAGAGTGTTGTTTTTGGAACCCAGTAGACTGTATATCAATTTCAGTAGTTCTTCTGGCTAAGTAACCATATTTTAACAATTATATTAGAATAAATAAAATGAGATAGGATTAGATACAGACAGATTTCATTCAAAAGACTATAAAATTTCTGTAGCTGTTCATATAGCTTTATAGATGATACAAGTTGTATATGTGAGAAGTGTACCCATTGACAACTAAACTAAGAACTGTCAGGAGAGTGCTCTATGAAGGTTCTGGCAAAGTAATCCCTCTCAGTAAATGAGGTGGTTTTTGTTTCATTTCACTTTGTTTTGTTTTTTGTTTCTTTTTTTTTTCCTCAAATTCCCATTGTTAAGGTTACCATTATTTTCCTTCCTTTATATCATAATTACTTAAATAAGAATTGAAGAATATACATGCCATTAAGCAAAATATGTAAGATGAATTATATTGTGTGGATATGCAGGGATATATGCTAATGTTCAACTCAATACTGAGATGAGTTATGGCAGGGAATATATACGAAAGATGGTAACAATTATAAATTGGAGCTTACATGATACGTAGACTTTTCATAAGAGAGAGAGAGAGAGGATGACTGTATCCTGAGGAATAAGTCGACGCCTTTCTCAGGTGGCTTTCAATAATACAACAAAGGTAGAACAACCCATTAGGAGTCAACCTATAGTAAAAGAAACAGAGTAGAACTAGGAACTACTTGACAAGAATAGATAGGTCAGTATGTACTATGCTGCCAACTCAGCTCCATCAGTAACCAAGATAAATACAACAGTTTTTGCACTGTCCATGTTTACATGAGTAAATATTTAACCATGAATGTTATTGTCAACTTAAACTTTCAAATAGAATACCAAGTGCAAGCCCAGGGTTTTACAGTGGTAAGATTTTTCTCCATGTACAGTTATAAATCATCTAAACACATCTTGGTGGATTTCACTTGTACTCGATTAACCGTGCAATGTGACTACTTTATTACTCATAACATCCCCATTGTGGTGTCTTTGACCACCTCCACTCTGTGTAGAAATGCTGTATTTTTCATGTATTCTGGTGAAGAAATACAGTGAGTAAACACTTACATTGGTTTTTTGAGCTTCTGCCCTATTTTTTGGAGTATCCAAAACTTCAGTGTGACAAATTTCAGGGATCCTGTCACTATACTTCTTGTCCTGGGCATACTGATTAATCTGGAAATGATGAAATATTAGATAATTTATAGATTAAGAATCATATGAATAAGCCAATGACTCAAATTCTGATACATTTGATGGATATTTGATTTAAACTTCACAGAAGGGAATTGATGCTTGGTAATATAAACCCAGCCAACTATCTGTAGATGCAGAGGTCATAGAACTTATTACTGTCAGTTCTTATACTAGCATATTCTGTAACTGTAGGGTAAATAACTATCTTGTACCTACAGATAAGAGTAATTCTCACCCCTCACCAAAGAAAGTTCTTTTTGAAACAGATGGAGACCAGTAAAGAGATGCACAATTGGCCAAAATGTAGAGTGGAGGTGTCTGACTACAATCGATTTGTCTTCAACGGAACTGTTAAAACGAGGGCCTCTGAAAGAGTCTACATAGCAGCATATCAAAGCAGATGCTGAGATTCATGCCCAAACTTTGAGCAGAGTGCAGGGAATCTTATGGAAGAAGGAGGAGATACAAATACCTGGAGGGGATAGGAGCTTCACAAGGAGACCAACAGTGCCCAAACATCTGGGCTAAAGGGAGCCTACAGAGACTGATGCTCTAACCAAGGACTACGCATGGGGAAAACCTAGACTCCTTGCTCAGATATAGCCCATAGGTACCTCAGTATTCAAGTGGAATCCCTAGTAAGGGGATCAGGAACTGTCTCTGACATGAACTCAGGCTCTTTGATTACCCTTATAAGGTGGGGGAGGGCAGCCTTGACAGCCAAGAGAAAGATGATGCAGCCAGTCCTGATGAGACCTGATAGGCTAGGGTCAGAGAGAAGGGGATACGCACCTCTCCTATCAGGGTACTAGGGGAGGGGGATAGGTGGAGAAGATGGAGGGAGGGTGGGACTGGGAACCAGGATACAAAGTGAATAAATTGCAATAAATAATAAATAAATAATTAAAAAAAGAAAAATTAATATATTAGAATGACTCTTTTATCTGTATTTTAAAACTTGAACTATAGTGTCATTTTTTTTTCTGCCAACTAACCCACAAGTATCCCAACTTCCTCTCATGTCTATTATTCTCAGACTTCCTAACAGTTCTGAAAGCCAGCACCTTATAAGCCAGCAAAACTACAAAAGACTAAGTGTTGTATCATTGTTGTGTGGCATTTATGGTAAATTCCATAGTTACTGAGTGTGTATATTTTCTAAGTGACTTAGTTTGTGAGACATCGTAATATTATACTTTTCTAGTAAATAGTTCTGCATCTATACAATTGTCACCAGGGTCATAATGAATGTACCAAGTGATGAAAACCTTGGAATAATATTATTGGAAGTTATAAGCCAAGAGCTAATTAAGATAAAAACTAGCTTTTTTACTTATCAGTATTTATTCATTAATATGCTACAATAGATTTATTGGTAACATTTTTGATAATTTGAAAGGCTACTTAGGATGACTTAAACTATTCAAGGCATGACATCAAGACATAGGAATGGCAGAAACAACAGTGTGTCAAATGAGTGTTAGAAGTGAAGTGTGTGTGTGTGTGTGTGTGTGTGTTTGTGTTATGCAAATGTGACTCATTCTCATATGTTCATTGATGTATGGAAATCCTTAGTGATTAATCCTGAACTTGCAATATAATATGCAATTTTCAAAGTCTCTGCATCATGAATACTAGACCTATTTTCATCTCTCTATCAGGTCTCCTTATTATTACAAACATTAATTTGAATAGTTTAACATGTACTCACTGCATTTGAAGATTTATAGAGAAAAATAGAAAAAAAAACTCCTCCAGGTAACCTTAGTGTCTCTAGCTCTACTGCTTGCAGTCTCCTGGAAAGAAATTCTCCTTTACTGGTTATCTATAATATCCTAAGTAGAGAAGACCATTGGAGGCCAAACCACTAAATAAGGAAATAATAATCACACCCTTTTCACTCCCATTATTATATGACTTTATGTCACAAAGTAAATTAAAGTTCAAAAATAGAGAAAAACATTAGCATTATATAATTTAGAAATAATTAACATTTCTTGGGAATGTCCTTTTTTTTCCTGATATAGAGTTTAATGGCTGCTGATTTCTTCTCCCTATGATGGTATGCTGTTTGGAATTTGGGTCATGATTCTTTCCTTTTTTAGGCTATACTACATTCCAAACAGTAGCAATTAGATCCATTCTAGGAAGAAGCCATTAGTTGGGGGTGGAGGAGTACTTACAAATTCAGCATGCAGGTTTTGAACTTGAGTAGCCAGGATATCTGTCATAAAAGAGGTAAGTGAAAACAGTTTTTCTAAGTACAAGGCTGTGTCATCGTCATTATCTTTGACACAGTGATTCCGTTCTCCCACAAAAACAAGCAGGACACCAGGCTCAGGAGCAATGCCATCGCTAAAAAAAAGAAGAGAAGCCACTCAAACATCTCACTCTGAGGTTATCAACAGCTATCCTGTCAATGGAAACCTTATAACAGTGACCTCTTTTATAAAATTTGGTAGTTTTAGATATGTAATGAACATCTTTCACTGTGCAAGTTTAGTTATGTAACTATATTTGCACATAGTTATATTTTGAAATGTGACAAAGATCCTTAAGTTTTTGCATTATTTTCAGACATTTTTCCATTTTTTATCCCTACATTTGGAGCTTAACATAACCAAGTCAGCACTGACCAAAGAAGATTCTTCAGGTCATTTAATGTCTTGCAAATTTCTCTTGGTTTTCAGTAATAAGGCAGACAAGAGCTAGTAAATTGTAGCTCAGTGTCTAATATTAGCATATATGACCGTTACCTGACAAAGGCAACATGAACAGGTTTGCTTTATATTAATTATCTATGACAAATACATTATTTGTCTTTTTATTAATGTTAATGAAGAGAATGTTGTCATAAACATGATGCCACAGCTTGGAATTGTAAACTGAGCTACGAAATGTTGTGTACTTATCTCTTGCTAAAAAAAAAAAAAAAAATCAGATATTTTCTTCTCAATTTGATGCTTGCAATAAGCCTGAGAATAAGCTGGGCAATGTAGTTCTGACAAAAACATAAAGAATATATAAGCTGTATATCCACCTTTTTTGATTTTTTTATTGTTCCATTGTTAGCGATTTCATAAAGCAACACAGCCACACTGAGGACTTTGTACCTTATCTGAGGGTCTGTGTTGCCCAGGGTTGCTGTCATTATATGAAAAGACCCACTCATTGACCTTGGCGAAATGTCACTGGCTCCAAAATTTTCATTTTTTTATTTCCTCTGCTTTATATAACAGATACCTTTAAATGTTTTGCAATGTTCAGTGTTGATTTCATCAATTTCCTTTTAATTTATTTTTTTTACAAGCAGAAAGCAGAACTGTAACATATCAATAGTTTAGAATAAGGTGACACACCATGCATTTATGAAATTAAAAGCCTGCTTACCTCTATGGACAGTAGTCTGAAGCAAATTTTGTTACAAAATGTGACTCTTATGACTCTATAATTCAGTAGAACTTTTGCTAACAGTAGTGGTATTGCCCAACACAAACTTAGGAGAACTTGGTAGGAGGAATGCATGGGGTACACACCCAAATACTTAAAATATCTAAATCTGCCAAAAAGCTTTGTAAAATACAGAAAACTATCTATTTTGTTACAAAATAAAATTATTTTCAAATAATTCATGTTACTGGCACATTTTAAAAAATAGTCATGTTTTCATAAATTTATTTTATGTGCAATGTGAATATATACCAGGATAGGCGTATGTACAACCCATCCATTAATCAACTGAAGGATTTTCATAGTCCAGGAAGAAAGAAAGAAGATGCATCATTTTCGTTTTCTTTTTTATAAAATCAAATTCATGGTTGTTGCTAATTCATTTTTTTCCTAAAATATTAATAAGAAAGTAAAACAACTTGGCAATAGTGTGAAGGTTAGCATCTTTATTTTACTTGAACGTAATTGTCAAGGTTCTACAATACCCACATCTGCTGTGCTTGCCAGCGTTTCTCTCCAGAACTGACAGTGTAGTTGCGTTCATTCAAGTCGAAGAGCTGATAGACAAGAACCCAGAACCAACATAACTTGCTTTCTTCCTTCCTAAGTTGTTACTGATTTGTCCCTCAGAAAATCTGCTGCTCTTATTTCATCTTAATTCCTCCGTATCTTCAATTTTTAATTTTTGACATGAATCATTTCTTGTTTTGGATATACCCTCTTCGTATAGTATTCAGACAAATTCCTGGTTTCTAACCCTTAAACACAAGTAATGATCCCCCTCCCCACCTTTATGTCATTAAATTAAAGTGAGACAAATGCCTCTAGACATAGCTACGTGTCCCCATGCAATGATAACTCCCTATTGAAAACACTAATCCTACAGTGTACTTTCTAGTATATCTCAAGTATATGCAAAGTATATCTCAAGTCTATGTGGTTTTGCTTCTCCTGGTTAGGTGTGCCTAAAATCCATTTTCCCAGATAGGGCAACAAATACAGTAATAAGTAAACTTCCAGGCAAAATAATGTTTAAGCATCTGTAGAGGATCTTAAATGAAGAGTTACTTACAGAAAAATGCTTGAGTAAATGACAGTGGCATCCTTGAAGTCACACCTCAGCTTGTTTGCTGACACAGGAAATCTGCTTCAGTCAAGTCCTTCCTTCTGTTTAACTTCCACCTCCTATATAGTGGAGTTCATCCTGCTAGAGGGCAGAAGGAAGTAAGACCTGCAATCCAGATGAGGATGCCATGAATTTTCCCTGTTAGGGTCAGGGAGTAAAATGTAGAATCTGTGATTACAGATATATCCTCAGTGTTTATCTTATTTCTGGATGTTACTAGTGTTCAGGGTATCTTGTACATAGTTGCATCCACCTCTACTTCATAAATACTGATGGAATTTTTATATTCAAATGGAAATAGCTATGGCCCACACTTTCAGTGTTTATTTCAGGTTCTCCTTTATTTCTGTCAATCCGCTCAATTATCTGGGCATACCAATAAGTATTTATTCTGAACAGTTTAACCCTTATAATTCTCTACCGGTCGTCATGCAATACTGTAAAATACTTGATAAACAGACAAAAAGAAGGAATACATAAACACACAAAGGAAATTAGTAAAAACTTTACATCTATTGAACCAATCAAGTGCAGAATCCATCTTAATGTGGACTATTACATCCTTAAGCACAAAATTTTAACCTGGATAATATTACCATGGGTTCTATACTGTTGATATGGTCTTCTACAACTACTGGTCCAGTGGTTATACCTTATTTGGATGGATTTGGAAGGTCTCACATTGACACTTTACCCCAGTAACTAGTATAGTGCCATGAGGTATGGAGAAGGCTGCTTAGCACGATGGGAATGTTCACTAACTGTCACCCTAATTTCTTCATAACATGCAGCATGAAAATGTAGTAGCAACAATAATTTCTTATCATTTAGTTCTGGAATGCACCAAAATCAGTAGCAATGCCTGTATTGCATAGAGCCCAAAGGCTCTACTCCATCCAATAACTCAATGGAAGTTTACCTTTCTCGTCTTGGGATTATTCAGCAACCTAATGGGCTTTGGTGTTACCATTTCTAACATGAATTGTCTCTTCTTGCACATTCTCAACTGTGCAAGAATTGATTGCAATTCTTTTATTTTATTTTCCAAATACGTATGACATTGGATTTTGCCATTATGTATTGCCTACAGATGGTCAGCAGAGAATTTGAAGGTGCAGTACATGTGTTGGTATTCAGAAGAAGATAAAAACAATTCTTGATTTTGTAAATTGCCGCTGTTACATATTTTCTAAAATCAATGGCAAAAGCAACTAATATAATTCCTGAGGACAAATTAACATTCCTCATCTAACAGCATGACCACCAGGCCACTCTACTGCCTGGATAGTAGCAGCTCACACTGCTTTGACTGTCCAACAGTAAATGAGAAACGAACCAATTTTCATGGAAGCTACTCTTTCACCTCAAATTATTTCTTTTATCTGGCTCCAGGATGGATGTAGTTCACTGACTTTTTATCAGACATGTATATCTCTGGATTTCATTCTTGGCAAGATAAATAATATACACACCCTGAGGACTTTCACGTCCCACAAGCACATAAATTCACCTTACATTTCCCATGCTGAGATGACAATCTGCACTCTGGCCACTTCCTGTTCTCCAGAAGGACATCCGCCTTTGGCAGAGCTTCTTTGATAAGGAAAGGTACACTGTATAATGTCTGTGGAAGATATGTATGTCTACTTCTATACAAGCTCAGTTCTTTTTACATTCATGTTTCTATCTCCATAGTCATGATCTGCTTTTAGCTCTTCCCACCACATGGCATAAATTTTGTGAATTTATTCTTATTTATCTATATAATTAAATAATGCACAATATTGGTGGTTAACAAATGTCTAACGTAACAGTGGGTTTTGAGTTAATCTGTGTGACCCTTACCTTCAGACATTGCTAACCATTGCTCAAAGACCTTACTGGAGTAATTTCTACCCACCTAGGTATTCTAGCACAACAATGTGCTGCCCGTCTTTTCAGAGACCTGCCCTATAAACATTATTTCTTGAAGCTCATAAGCACCATACTGACTCCCTTTCAATATTTAATATCAATTATGTTTCAATACTCCACCCTCACTCTGATGTCTTAAAACAGTCTTATTGGCATGATTATTTTTTTTTCATTTTCTCATTACATCTAGATTGTGTTGGCATTTTAAAAGCCCAATTAAATGTGAGTCATTGCTATTCAATTCTATCAAATCTTTATCTCTTCCTATGTGGTCTTGTCAGTAGAAGAAATATTTATATTATAACAGTTCAGTTGGTGATTTGTGTGTTCTTAAAATATTTTGAATTAGTTCATGGATAGTTTCAAGTTTTGTAAAATGTGAAGTTATCATATTCACCACACTAGACACCAACTTCCCTCCCATCTTAATATGTGTCCTTACCACAGAGGGCATCTGAAAGACTGCCTAGCAGAGTATCAAAGCAAATACTAAGACTCATAACCAAACCTTCGACAGAGTGCAGGGAATCATAAGAAAGAAGGGGAAGTTAATATGACCTGGAGAGGGCAGGAGCTCCACAAGAACCAAATATATCTGGGCACAGGGGTCTTTATGAGAATGTTTCTCCAACCAAGCACCATGTATGGATATAACCTAGAACCTCTGCTCAAATGTAGCCCATGGTAGCTCAGTAACCAAATGGGTTTCCCTAGTAAGGGGAACAGGGACTATTTCTGACAGGAACTCAATGGTAGGCTTTTTGACCTCCCCACCCCCGAAGGGAGGAACAGCCGTGCTAGGCCACAGAGGAGAATTTTGCAGCTGGTCCTGAAGATACCTTTTAAAACAGGGTCAGATGAAAGGGGAGGAGGTCCTCCCCTATCAGTGGACTTGGAAAGGCACAGGGAGGAGATGAGGGAGGGAGGGTGGGATTGGGGGAAATGAGGGAGTGGGACACAGCTGGAATACAGAGTTAATAAAATGTAACTAATAATAAAAATAAAAAAAAAGAAAAGACTTCTTTGAACAGGGGGTCTAGGTCTTTTCCATACATGGTCCTCAGTTACAATATCTGTCTCTGCAGGCACCCTGGGCCCAGGTATTTTGGCTCTGTTGTTCTTCTGGAGTTCCTATCCCCTCCAGGTTTTTCTATCTCCCTCTTCTTTCATAAATTTTTACCCCATTGACAGACAGGGGTTATTGGTCCAGGAGTAAATCAGTTATGCTAGCATATCAGACCACAAAGGCCCAAAGATCCTCCTTATTTCTCTTCTCCTCTTAGTTACTGACCTGTAACTCCAGGTATTGTGTTTGGATGCATGAATATGATCCATATCTTTATGATTATTTCATAAGCACTATATATCTCCAGCTCTCTCTCTATTTTTCTTTGTCATATATTTTATGAAATACTGATATTTCTCCTTCATATATACATGCACATGTAGCTTTTCTAGGTCATGAAATCCTACAGTAACTTTTCTGCTTCTCTGGCCCTCACAATCTTCCTTTTACCTATTCTCCACTGATACCTGAGTATGAGGTATAGAGATGTGTCACAGTCTTATCAGTTGGAGATATGGGTACATGGGTAGAGTAGAGAAACAAACAAAAGGGAAATACATTCTAAGGATTAATATTCAAATTTTTTATCTGCATGGAAAATTATGAATCTCTGCTATAATTGCTTTATCTAGGGAGAATTCTAGCTTAATTCCATGCTTTCAATACTTATGTCTACTCAAGTATAACACAGTTTACCTTTTAAATTGAAAGGTTGAGTTTAAGTAAGATTAAGATGAATTTCTTGGCAAGTCATATTTTTTAACAGAGTTGGAGAATATCACCTTTAAAGATAAAATTAATAGTACTATGAGTTTGTGCAAAATGAGAAACTTTGTGACTTTCCACACACAGATATGGACTGTAAACAGGATGTGGACATAGGGCAAACCTAAATCAGGAAGACACAAGGAGCCAGAGGAAATGACAAAGTTCTAAAGATAACAGTGGTCCCAGTCCTCATTTACCCTTAGCCAGCCCAAGCAATGGCAGGTGCCAAGACAAAATAGTAGTAGATGATGTGCCTCAAAGTGATGAAGACTAATGGCTAATGAGTAATGACATCTGTCCAAGTTCATTTTCTCTTTCATGATAAACATGGTAAGCAAGTTTGTTATAGAATATTTTATTGTGAGGTATACTGCAAAGGGGTATATTTTTTGATGGCAGGGAAGCTGAGAAAGCTGGTCTTGGAGATTTTCCACTATCAGGAAGAAAAGGGATATAATGTTGCTCCACTTCCTTTGTCCTGTTTGCTTGGTGTGAGACACAGCCTATGAAACTGTTGATCCCATGTGTGGTATGATGTAAATATGTAGATAGCCAGTTACAAGATTCCCATCACAGACATGCTCATTTGGCTTGTTGGTTATTTGGTTATTTGGTTATTTGGCTTGTACTTCCACATCATTATATCAAGGTGTCAATCTTTACTAACCATCATAAATCTAAGCTCTTTCACATAATACCATGGTTTGAATAAGCAAAGTTTACTAGTTGGTGATGCATCTTTGCTGGACAGAGTGAGTTACTGGGATGTGGACACTGAGATTTAAATAAAGCTTTGCTTATTCCATCATTTGCTATGTTTTTTGTTCCTTCTGCTTTACCTACCTCCTCATTGTAGACATACCTCCATTCTGGGAACATGGAGTCTTAATCCATCTGGAATCATAATTTGAAATATACCTCCCTTCCATATGTTACCTTTGGTTATGGTATTTTACCACACAAACAAACAGTGACTAATAGAATAACATATAACTATGACATTTTAAAATGAAACTTTCTAATCCCTTCTCTCATAAGGACTAACCACAGGAGTATCATCATGGATTGCTGCAGCCATGAATCATCTGAAGGAATGGGCCGGCATGGGAGCGTTAGCAGGCCTTCTGGTGTTGGTCTCCTTGGTTTGCCTGTGGTGTATATGCAAGATTAGAGTCTCACAACAGTGTAATGCAGCCATGATCATTCAGGCCTTTATAGCCATTGAAGCAGGACAGTCTCCCCAAGCATGGTTGGCTACCATAAAAAGCTAAAATGTTATGCTCAGGATGCGAGGCTAAGCACTGCACTCAGGGTCAGCTGCTTTTGACCCAGAGAAGAGCATGTCTGATTGCATGCGGGTTGATGCCCCAGGTCCCGCCTCTGAGAAAAAGGTATCGGACGTGTCTGATGCTCTTTGGGTGGATGACACCTAAATGAACATTGGTACAAAGTCCCAATTTATTTCTAATATCAGAGATCAGACCTCTACTCTTGCCTGACGCATGTAAAACAAAAAGGGGGAACTGTAGAGAGCTGCGTAATGCCGTGCCTTAAAGATGGAGCTGGTTTCTGCCTTCAGCCTTCCACCTTCCCGATGGTGAGTGCTCTCTGTCACAAACAACTCCATATTTGGCTAAGGCTGAGGATCTGGCTTGCTTCCCTGTATGTGGACCTATTTGCATTGCCCACGAGGCACGCTGGGGTTGGCTACCCAGAGGCTATTTTAAGTTGTGGGCTGGCTTTCCCCAGGGTCAGAAGATTGTTCCAGGTTCCTGAATAAACTGCATTGAGAAGAACAAAAAAAAAAAAAGATCAGAAAGAAGGAGAGGAGGACCTCCCCTATCAGTGGACTTGGGGAGAGGCATGCATGCAGAAAGGGGGGGGAGGGTGAGACTGGGAGGGGAGAAGGGAGGGGCTTATGGGGGGATACAAAAGGAATAAAGTGTAATTAATAAAAGTTAATAAAAAAATGGAAAAAAAAAAGATCATAACCTTGTCATAACACATGATCCATTGAGGCCATTAATGTGTCCCCAAAATCTTTTACAGTGTCAATACTGTTCATAAAGCCCACCATCTCTTTTGAGACTCAAGGGAATCTGTTAATTATAAAATTCTAGATAAATCAAAGCATGATATATAATTCCAATATAGAATATCGAAAAGGAAGCAGCACAATTCCAAAAGGGAAGAATCCGGACATATCAAGGGTGATTACACCAAAAAAACACTGGATCTGTGGACAGCCAAGCAGTAAGTTCTGTCAGTCCTAGTAGCTTCTGTGGCTCGTGATGAAATCAGGTTTGGCTCTAAACAGCTTTGGTAGGCCAGCCTCTTAATAAAGTGCAAGCTATAGCACACAGCTTTTCCCTAAGGCTCATGCTCGATTCTTGCAACATTTCTCAGTGAACAATCCTATATCTCAATAGCTATCTCAAAAAGATTGTACCATGACAAGTCACAACAGTGGTCTCTTCTGGAATATAACTTCTGTGTGATAATCCTAAGGAAACACTTCAGAATACTTCTCCTCAACTGTGTTGGTCTCTTAAGGTAGCTGATTTGCAGTCCTAGCTGACCTGCACCTATTTTTCTCTGCCAATCAAATGTTTCCCTTTAGCAGTCCTGGGATTTGTTGATCATAACTGATTCTTCAACCACAGCTAAAGAGAACCACAGAATCTTACCTCAAAATATATAAGAGCCCTGGTAGAGGCCTTGAATGACTATCAAACTGCCTTCTGGAATATGTTCACCTAGGATTCCATCTTCTTTCAACATTCTTTCTTATCTTCCAGGCTCCCACAGAATAGCTCACCAATCATTGCACACTTAGTGGCTTTTCTTGTACAAAGTTCCAAAGTCTTTCCACAATCCTCCCCAAAACAATATGATTTGGTCTGTCATAGAAATATCTCACAATCCTGGTACCAATTTCTGTCTTGGTTAGGGTTACAATTGCTATGATGAAACACCATGACTAAAAGCAACTTGGGAAAGAAAAGGGTTATTTGGCTTGTACTTCCACATCCTTGTTCATAATCAAAGGGAGTCAGGGCAGGGACTCAACAGGGCAGGAACCTCAAGCCAGGGTCTGAAACAGAGGATATGGTGAAGTACTGCTTACTGGCTTACTCACCATAGCTTGCTCATTATGCTTCCTTACAGAATCCAGGACTGCCATTCCAGGGTAGTCCACCCACAATTGGCTAATCCCTCCCTCTCTCAGATGACTATAGCTCTTGTCAAATTGACATACAACTATCTAGCACAAGTAGTATATACACGAGTCCTTTGAAAATGATATCATGTGTTCTGGTTGTGACATGACAGGGAAAAGTCTAACTAATACTAGGTGGATGATCCCATGCTTGCCTACTTTCTCAGTGCTAGATGACATTATACTGGTAACCAGCCAGAAGTACTATTTAGGGACCTATTCTGATGTCAAATTATCTTCAATGTATATAGTAAATTCAAAAGACAAAATACAGCAAGCAGTAATTACAAGTACTAATAAATGGATCCTGTAACTGTAGTTTGGTCATAACCATTCCTCTTTGAAAATGTGACAGGGTTATGATGACTTTCCATAACCAAACATGAGTGAAAATCAAATAGAAAACTAAGTAAAATCCTTCCCACCAGCAATGGAGCAGGGTTCCCTTTGTCTGAATCATCTCCAGCATGTGTTGTCACTGGAGTTTTTCATCTTATTCTGATGGGTGTAAGGTAAAATCTCAAGATCATTTTGATTTGTATTTCTCTGATGACCAAGGACATTGAGCATTTCTTTAAGTGTTTCTTTGCCATTTGGCAGTCCTCTGTTAAAAATTCCTGTTCATCTCTATATCTCATTTTGGATTACTTGATTTGTTGGTGTTTAACTTCTTGAGTTCTTTATATGTTCCGGATATTAGCCCTGTGTCAGATGTAAGGTTGATAAAGATCACTTACCAGCCTATAGGTTGTCATTTTGTTCTGATGACAGTGTCTTTTGCTTTACAGAAGCTTTTCAGTTTCATGAGGTCTCATTTATTGATTGTTGATCTTAGAGCCTGTGCTGTTGGGATTCTGTTCAGGAAGTTGTCTCCTTTGCCAATGAGTTCAAAGCTTTTCCCCACTTTTTCTTCTAACAGATTTATTGTGTCTGGCTTTATAGCCAGCTCTTCTGCTCTCTAATAATTTCTTTAAAGGTATATTTCATGAAATATTGATAATCTTTCTTTACATCTACAAGCACAGTTCACCACACTGTTTATTAGTGAGGACATTTCCTCCAATAGATATTTGGTATGTGTTAAAAACTGGTGATTCTGTGTCATCAGTTTCTTTCTGCATCTTCTATATTATTTCTTGGTATACTAGTCTGTTTTTAGATTAGTGCCAGGGGTATTTTGCTTGACTGTTACGATGGCTCATTTTATATTCATAATGTTTGTACTGATACATCCAGAATTGCTCCCTTTGGTTAGAGTTCCTTTGGCTATTCAGAACTTATGTGCTTTTATGCTTTTTTTTGTTGTTGTTGTTTATTTTAGGTTTGCTTTTCTAGTTCTGAGAAATGTCATTTGTATTTCATGAGAATCACATTGAATCTTTAGGTATTTATGAAAGTACAGATATTTAAAAAGATTAATTCTACATGCAATTATCATGAAGGATTCATTTGACTGTCTTTTTCAACTTCTCTCTCTATTTTTTTAGCATATTCGTTGCTGAGGTGCATTTTCTCACCTCATATAACCTTATTCCTAGTTATTTTTTTCCCCCCTTTGGAGATACTATCAATGGATTTCTTTGTTATTGCTATACAAAAAACCATTATTGTTATCAATGTCAACTTCCTGTTTTTCAAGTGGATTATGAAGTTTGTTAATTTCCTAATGTATGTTTTATCACTCTGCTTAGACTTATTCCTAATTATCATTTTATTTTTTTAAGACATAATTAAAATTTTCAGGACTTGCTTATTTATTTTTAAAAATATTTTATTAATTCTTAGATATTTCATTTATTATATTTTCATCATATTGACTCCCCTATTCTCAGTGCCTCCCATATCCAACTTTATTCCCTATATTTCCATTTCCTTAAAAAAAAATACATTGTGTTCAAATAGTTCTGGCTAGATACTCTTGGGTTTGTAGTCATCCACTGGACTGTGAACTACTTTCCATCACACATCATGAAATTCATTTCTGTAATTGCTTTACTGTATTAGAAAATAATGTATCATTGTATTTGTCTACTGCCTTAAGCTTTTAGAGCTTTTCCACACCTCCTTTCACAATGATGCCTGAGTTTAGGGAGAAAGCTGTGAGCAATAGGTGCCATTTAGTGTTGAGCACCACGCTATCTTTTATTTCTTGCAATTTGACCAGTTGAAAGTCTCAGTAGCAATCTTGGTCTACTGCCAAAACACTGTTCTCTGGTAAAGCTTGAGAGATGCACCAGTGTGTGGGTATTATGTTTAAGTCTCAGGAACTAGTTTAATACTATACCCATTTAGTAGAGTGTCGGTGATAGGTTCTCTCTATAGCCTATGACCTGTTTAGCCACAAGTTCCTGAACTAAAGGTGCTAATATGGGTTATTTCTTATGTCTTGAGCCTTAAATCAAATTTTTAAAAAGGTTAGTTATTAATTTCCCCCATTACTTTCCTATTATGTTCAATATAGAAAAGCTAAATTTTTTCTACATTGGTTTGTATCCTGCTGATATTGAAAAATATTTTTAATTTTTTTAAAATTTATTACAATTCATTCACTTTGTATCCCAGCAGTAGCTGTCCCTCATTCCATCCCAGTCCTGCCCTTTTCTCCTCCCATGCCCCTTCTCCAGTCCTCTGGTAGGGGAGGTCCTCCTCCCCTTCCCTCTGATCCTAGCCTATCAGGTCTCATCAGGACTGTCTGTATTGTCTTTCTCTGTAGCCTGGTAAGGTGGTTAAAGTTATTTTCTTAAGCTGCTAGAGTTTTATTTTAGAATCTTTAGATCTTTTAAATATAGAATCATGTCAACTGCAAATAAGGATACTTTGATTTCTGCTTTTCATGTTGGTATTTTTTTTATCTTTAGATGGTATCTAATTGCCAATCCATATTAGCTATAATGAATCTAATCCCCACCATCATAATGCACTGTTTGAATGAGTGAAGTCTCTTATATGTTTCAGAATTTGAATACTTTCTTGTCAATTGGATGTTCTGTTTATAGAGATTTTGGGTGGCATAGCCTTGGTGAAGATAGTAGGTTACTATGGGCGGGCATTATTATTTTAAAAAATTTGCCCATTTCTGTTTTTCTCTATTTCATGCTCACTTTTAAAGATATGATCTCTTAGCTTTTTGTTCCTGCAGCCATACCTCCAATTGTTGACATACTTCCACTCTGGCAACATGGACTTTCATCCACCTGGAATCATAAGCCAAGATAAACCCTTTCTTTCTTTTATTGGCTTATCACGGATTTTTGCCACCACAATAGAAAAGTGAGTAATACATGATGTATCACTGTGCATTTTTTAAGCCATGACTTTCTACTTCTTTAACGATCAGTTCAAAACCTTGCCACGACATGTAGACTGGTCATTTCAGTAATGAGTCCTAATAGTTTTCACTGTGCTTACGCTATTCAAATGTCCACTGTCTCTTCTGAGAATCAACGCAATCTCTGAATTGTAAATTTCATCAAAACCAAACAATACACACAGTTTCAATATGAAATATCACAAAGAAATTATTGCTGTCCCAAAAGGGAAGAATGGGATACATCAAGGGTGACTATACCAAAGAAAGTCTGAAAATATGGAGGGCTAAACATCAAATCCTGTCATTCCACATGAAGGCTCTGGAGCATATGATGTGATCATTTAGGCCATAAAAAGCTTAGGGATCCCAGTGTCTCAATATATCCTGCCTACAGCACACAACCTCTCTCTTAGGCTGCTTGCATTAGATTCCTGAGGTCTCTTGCAATTTAGGCCTCACCCTCCTCACTTTACACAGTGTCTGACTTTCAGGGAGTCAAAACGTGCTACAATTTGCCATCCCTTGATGAATCTTGGAAACTGCAGGCCAGCTTCAAGTATTCCCTCAGTCTTGTATTTCTCTTAGCTTCAAAGCTAGTACCATGTGTACAGTGTTGTCCTGTTCTGTGGCAAGCTGTTGACAGAGCCTTCCCTACATGGACCAGAATCTCCTAGGTTTCTCCATATCCTCTCGAGGTGAGATTGACTATTATGCACAATAAGAGCAGTCATCTAAAGCTAAATAAGATCACATATGGAGAAGATACTACACTGCTCTTTGGAGAAAACAAGAGAAATGAGCATTCAGAGTTTTCCTTCGTTTTCTAACTTCTTAACTCAATTTTAGTTTGGTTTTTAGGTTCTCAGTAAATGCTGATTTATAATTAAATCGAACTTTCGTATTTGTTTACAACCATGAACACTGTGATACCAAAGATTTTGAAGACCATCTGTAAAATTCATATTGTATAACAAGGCCATGTAGTATCCTACAGATTTGGAGACACATGTAGGAGAAAACTGCAACAGTTACAAATGTGAAGGTCGGTGCTAAGCATACTGGGAATCAATAAAAAATAAAACCATAAAGCAACTGAAAAAAATTCCAGGGCCAGCTTAGGTAGCTTCTTAGGATATACTCAACATTAGAGCCCTTAAATACAAATTATTGCCAATATACTGGGTGGAAACTACTAAATGCAGGAGACTTTTGAATAAGATTTAATGTGTTCTGGTTGCATAACCTAGAGACTTCTGACAGGTGGAAGATGTCATGCTGGTGACATACTTTCATAGTACATCACACTCCTCTGGCTACTGGTAGAAAGTGTCACCAAGGGACTGAGTCAGTTACCAGGCAGAAGAAGCATAATTACTGATTCAACAGGGGTACAACTTTCATAGATGTATTTTCCTATTTTTCACAATTTTAAAGTCCTACTCATTAGATGGAACTTGTATTTCATAGTGCAGCTATGGCTGAAAAATCTGACTGGAAATGTTCTAGGCTCCAATAGGAAGGTCAACGATGTTATCTGGTTAAATGATGTTCTGATTCGCATAAATTTTTTTCAAAACATCTGTTTTTATGCCCTACTCCCACTCTTATATGTCTACTTTGAAAAGACAGACTCTGAAAGGTTTAGGGAACATAGAAATGACTTATAAATATTAAGCTGTTCAGCATGTTACTGTTTGCATTAACTAGGTGTTGCAATATGGAAGAGAGAGAGAGAGTGAAAGAGAGAAAGAGAGAGAGAGCAGGCAAGCAAGAAAAATATGAAGAAAAGAAAGAAGGAAGAAAGGAAAAAAACAAAATCACCCCATCCATAATACACTGAATACTATGAAGAAATGACCAAAGTTGTATGGGAATCTGGCCTTCAGAAGCCTTTTCTGGATACTAAATAGCATCTGTCCCTGGCTGTACCTGAACATCAAGTTGAGGTTCCAGGTTGTGTCAGCATTTGTCAGAGAACCCTACCTCAATCCAGTGTTACTTTACATGTGTCTGTGTGTCTGTCTTTTATTTATTCTTTTGTCTCTAGAAATAAACTTTAAAATACACTCTCAAATGGTTCTTAGAGCAATCTTAAAATGAAACAATAGAGCACTATCTAGAGACATTTTGTACAGTCTGAATTCAGTGGAGGTATGAAAAATACTATTATCAGTGTCTAGTGCTAGAAATTAGCAATGTATCTACTGAAGCTTATATAGTCGGAACAGATTCAGAACATGAATTCATTCATCACAAAAAGTCATATTGTAGAAATTGAGACATGAGACCTTGGTCAAATGTGAAACAACTGCAAAAAGAACAAAGTAATGACTTTTGGTTGCTGAGTGTCTTCTCTGAGTTTCTGAGTTTCTTGGCTTGAAAAATGTATGTGTGCAATGTATATATGCATATAATATATTTTGTTGCTAATGTAAACAGGGTTAGAAGATATGGATGTATACAACTTTCACAATTTCATTCAAGCAAAATACTTTTTCAGACACATGCACAGCATGATGAAAATGGTTTTAATTCTGCAAAGAATGAAATAAGTAAAATTTCAATAAAATAGAATGGTAATTTTCATAACACTAATACTGAAGCATAATACTAAAACATGTCTTTTTATTTTCTAGTGTTTTTCAATCTCTTTCCTCAGAAACAAAGTTTTCACTCTAACAGTGTTTCTACTCTTTGATTTGGTTTACTCCAAGGCATTTTATTTTCACTGAAGCTGTTGAGAGTGTGAGTAGGAACAAAATTTCTTTCTTGGTGAGTTTATTGCTGCTAATAGCAATTGATTTTTGTAAGTTGATTCTATTTCCTGCTAGTTTTCTGAAATTATTGATCATTTCTGAGCATTTTCTCCTCTAATTTTGAAGATGTGTTCATTTATAAGGTATCATCTTCATATAATGACAGTTTCACTTCTTTTTTTCTATTTGTATCCCTTTGATTTTCTTTTCTTGCCTTGTTGCGCTGGCTACTTCTTCAAGAACTATATTGAAAAGAAGTAGGGAAGAGGATAGCTTTGTGTCCCTGTTGATTTTAATGGGTTTGCTTTAAGCTTTCTTTATCTGGGATGATGTTGGCTAATCAGTTTGTCACACATAATCTTTATTACATAAAAATAAATGCTCTGTTATTAATATCTCTGGGATATGTATCATGAAGGCATATTGTATTCAATCAGATTATTTTTTTCTTAATTTGTGAAAATTATTTTATTTTATTATTTTATTTTATATAAACACAAGAGTATTTTGTCCTCATATATGTCTGTGTACAATATATGTGCCTGATACTAATAAGATCCAGAATAGGATATCAGATCCTCTAAGAATGGAGTTATGAGAACCCATGGAGATGCTGAGAACTGGACTTGGGAAATCAGTAATATTAAGAACTGAGCCATTATTCTAGTGCCTCTTTCCAAAGATTTTATTATAGGCACTTTAAACCACAAATTTCACTCATAGAATTGATTTGACTATACCCCAGAGGTTTTGTTTTGTTGCATTTTCAATTTAATTTTGATCTAAGTATTTTTTAATTTTCTTACATCATCTTTCTAAATTTCTTCAACTCCATCATCATTCAGCATTAAATTTTCAAATCTCATAGGGTTAGTATCCACTTATAAGTGAGTATTTATCACGTGTGTCTTTCTGCTTCTGGGATACCTCACTCAGGATGATCTTTCCTAGATCCCACCATTTGCCTGCAAAGTTCATGATTTCCTTGTTTTTAATTGCTGATCAGTATTCCATTGTGTAAAAGTAACACAATTTCTTTTTTTTTATCAGTTACATTTTATTAATTCTGTATCCCAGCCGTGCCCCGGTAACACAATTTCTACAGGCATTCCTCAGTTGAGGGACATCTGGGTTGTTTCCAGGTTCTGCTATTACGAATAAAGCTGCTATGAACATGGTTGAGCAAATGTCCTTGTTGTGTACTTGAGCATCTTTTGTATATATGCCTAGGAGTGGAATAGCTGGATCTTGAGGAAGCACTATTCCTAATTGTCTGAGAAAGCACCAGATTGATTTCCAGAGTGATTGTACAAGTTTACATTCCCACTAGCAATGGAGGGGGGTTCCCCTTTCTCCATATCCTCTCCAGCATGTATTATCACTTGAGTTTTTGATCTTGGTCATTCTGATGGGTGTAAGGTGAAATCTCAGGGCCGTTTTGATTTGCATCTCTTAGCCATCTCTCTGATGGCTAAGGATGTTGAGCATTTCTTTAAGTGTTTCTTTGCCATTCTATATTCTTCTACAGAGAATTCTCTGTTTAGCTCTGTACTCCAATTTTTTAATTGGATTGCTTAATTTATTGCTTTTTAATTATTTGGTTCTTTATATATTCTGGATATCAGCCCTCTGTCAGATAAAGGGTTGGTGAAGATCCTTTCCCAGTCTGTAGGCTGTCGTTTTGTTCTGACAACAGCATCTTTCACTTTACAGAAACCTTTCAGTTTCACTGAGGGAGGAGCTAGGCCACAGAGGAGAATATTGTAGCCAGTCCTGAAGACACCTGATAAGCTAGGATCAGATGGAAGGAGAGGAGGACCTCCTGCATCAGTGGACTTAGACAGAGGCAAGAAGGAGATGATGGAGGGAGGGTGGGATTAGCAGGGAATGAGGGAGGGAGCTACAGCTGGGATACAAGGTAAGTAAACTGTAATTAATACAAAAAAATAATAAAATTTAATTAAAAATTTTGAAATTTCTACGGGTTTTTACCAACTAGAGAATTGTTTGCAGATGATTTTAAGTTTTACTTCAACATTGTAAGATAGGATATTCAGAGTTAATTTAAAGTAAAATGAAGTGGCAACAATCATGGATTTAATTTTATGAAATGCAAAACTGAAAGCTTAAGTTGCTTTGCACTCCTCTTAGACTTTGAATGTTCTTCACATACTAAATAGAAAAAAATTAATTAAGCCTTATTTTAAACATAAATATCTGTCACAGATAAAATAAACTTAGGAAAGCATATTAATCAGACACTGCTTCTAGTGCCACTTTCTGTCTCAGTTCTGTCTTCTTTCTACTGCTGTGATTAAAAACTGTAACCACGGCAAACTTAGGGAAGAAAAGGTCTATTTCAGTTTATAGTTGTAGTCCATAGTGAAGGGATGTCAGGGCTAAAATTAATGACTGAAAAATGAAAGAAAGAACTAGGGCAAAACCATGATGGAAGAAGGCTTACTAGCTTGCTTTCTTATATACCTCAGGGCCAATATACAGGTACGGCACAGCCCACAGTAGGCTGGGCTCTTCCACATCAAACATCAGTTAATCGCCAACCAAGGAGCATGCATGGGCTGAATCTAGACCCCTTATACATATGTAGCAGATAAACAGTTTTGTCATCATTGGGTCCCTTAACAATGGAAATAGGGGATTTCTATGACTCTGTTGCCTGTCTTTAGATCCCTATCCCCTAGCTGGGTTATCTGGTCTGCCCTCAGTGGGAGAGGATGAACTTAGTCTTGCTGCCTCTTGATGTGCCAGGGTGGATTGGTACCCATGTGGATGTCAGGCTCTCCTGGATAAAGTTGTAGTCTGATGTCTCCAGATAGCCATTTATTTGCAGGTGGTCTGTTGTGATGGACTCTTCTTTCTTAGCGAGGTTCAAAAAACTCCCCTAATCTGGGTGAGTCCAGGTCTTATAAGGATCGTCACATAGCTCTCAGGGCAGATTATAGGACATGTCCTTTCTTGATATGAAAACCATTCTAGCAAGCATCTGGAATTTCCTAGAAATGTCCCATCCTGCTAAGCATCAGTGTTCTTCAATTGTACTTGGAGATTTTCTCCTCATTCCTAGGATAATTAGGTACTGTATTCTCCTTCCTGTGATAGAATCATGCTACTGTATAGAAAATGAGACTCTGTACCACTACATGCAAATCAAGTATCCCTGACTCCCTGACACCCTAGTCCCTGTGAATCAACCATGTTCACCCTAAAAAAAAATCCCGAAGGTTCATACAGCCCTTGATTTCACATAAATAAAGATGTATATTCTTTCACTTCAAGACCATCTGTGACAAATCTATTCAATCATGGATCACCGCTGGACACCCTAACTTGGTTGTCAGTCAGGCAGATGCCTGCCTGGGTAGCCACAACTTCTGCATCACCAGGGGCTTGACTGCTGGTCAGTCTGCCACAAGCTGCTGGCTGCCATTGTACAGTTCCCCAAGAGTGTGAGCTTTAGGCAGCTGCTAGATGTCCTACCATTTCTGCATTAGGACCGCAGGTCCTGCATGTCATCTGCATGCCTGCCCTCAGACCTGCTGGGCCTGTGCAGAAAAGCCTGTGTCCTGGGCTGTAAGCCCACCAGGTATGAGTTTTTGCCTGCATCTCTGCTGTGCTCAGCACAGCAGCTTAACTAAGAGCTCTATGCTTTGGTATCACCATTGGTTTTGGAATGCCCAAATTTCCACTGTCACTGGTGATCTCATTCTAAAATAGCTAAACTGTAACACTCTGTGGAAAAGCTTTTTCACACCCTTGCCCAGTACACTTGAGCCTCTCCCTAAAGAGCTCTAGCTGCTCCTGAGAGAAATGTGATCCATTCTCCATCAGAAAGCCAATCTCCACGCTCCTGCAGAAATCCAGATCCCCACCAAAGGAAGTACAACAGGGCGGGCCTCTCATTCTCTGTGAAGAAGAGCTGGAGGAGGACACTTGAGGATGAGACTTGGAGAAGATAAAGTCAGTGACTATGATCAAACTGGAAAGTAATTAAAGCAAGGAAGGAAGCAAGGAAGGAAGAAAAAAAAAGAAAGAAAGGAATGAAGAATGAAAGGAAGGAAGGAAGGAAAGAAGGAAGGAAGGAAGAAAGAAAGAAAGAAAGAAAGAAAGAAAGAAAGAAAGAAAGAAAGAAAGAAAGAAAGAA
>REGO01000331.1:1007562-1035325 GCA_010120015.1 Rhombomys opimus | reverse complement strand
AAAGAAAGAAAGAAAGAAAGAAAGAAAGAAAGAAAAAGAAAGAAAGAAAGGAAATGGGGAAAATGCCCCACAGGTTTTTCTATAAGCTAATCTGATGGAGGATTTTTTTTTTCTTTGATAATTCTAGGTGAGTTATAATGTCAAAGAGATAGCACAGAAAGCATCATGATTTGGGGAAATCTAAGTTCTACAATAAGAATATTCTGAAAATAATTATTTTATTTTATATTTTAATCATTGGGTTTTTTTTATTTATTATATTGTTTTGACTATTTGAGGTTACGTGTTTTCAATGAGTAAATATTAGCAATTCTTTAATTTTTCCAATTGCATTTGTAAAAAAAAAAGTCTATAGAACTTAAGCCTCTTAACAATTTACATTAGAAAATTTTCAAAATAATGTCAGTAAAGCTGTAAAAATTTATTTATCTTGATTCTACATGCTTTTGTCCCTTTACCTTTTCCAGAAAACATGGAATAATCCCAAGAGATCTATACAAGTTCTCACATGACTCAACAGTGCAGTTGCTTTATCCTAGCGTTATTCAATGCAGGCACTTTAATATGAGTAATACTTATATCCACAGGAAAATGGAGGAAAAGTGAATAAATGAAAGGAAAATTACATTTATATGATTAATTTTATGTAAATGCTTCTAAGTGATATTTTCATAGATCCATAAATTTTCCATGGAGAGGACCTTTCACCAATGATTACTCCTGGGTTTGAAATTACTATTTCAAACTAATTTTTGAACTAATTTTAAAATTAGTGTGAACTCATTTTAAAATTCATGATTCAATATTCGTTAGTAGGAGCTTATGCAATTCCTATACAGTTGTATTTTTTATTTGTCACTTATAGACCCTATGTTGTTAGCATTTATACTACTGACCAGTTATCCATTTACTGTTTCCTTTCACACTTCTCCTGGTTCTATTTTTTTTTTCCCTAAGTGTTCACTCCTACCTGATTAGTCTACCCTGGATTCTGCATCTTAATACATATCTGCTTTTAAAGCAAAGTAGCAAGTTGCTATCAACTCTTGTATAAACATATTTTACCCAGAATTTTTTATCCATGCCACAACATGTATTTGTTCTGGATTTGTGGTCCATATCCTTGAAATTTCTTATATATTTTCCAATTCTAACTTATAAGAAACACCTTTACAAGACTTGATTCAACATTTGTAAGTAATAAGGTATCCCTAAAACTAAAAATATTTTAATACCTATTTTTTTAGTGTTTAGGTTCAGGTTAGAGATGAAAGAAATGTCAGATATAGGGTTGGTGAAGATTCTTTCCTAGTCTGTAGGCTGTCATTTTGTTCTGATGACAGTGTCCTTTGCTTTACAGAAGTTTTGAGTTTCATGGGGTCCCATGTATTGATTGTTGATCTTCGAGCCTGTATTGTTGGTGTTCTGTTCAGGAAGTTGTCTCCAGTGCCAATGAGGTCAAGGCTTTTTCCCACCTTTTCTTCTAATAGATTTAGTGTGTCTGGTTTTACGTTGAGGTCTTTGATCCACTTGGACTTCAGTTTTGTGCAGGGTGATAAATATGGATCTATTTGCATTTTTCTACATATAGACATCCAGTTAGACCAGCACCATTTGTTGAAGATGTTGGCTTTTTTCCATTGAATGATTTTGGCTTCTTTGTCAAAAATCAAGTATCTATAGATGTGAGTGTTTGTTTCTGGGTCTTGTATTTGATTCCATTGATCCACCATTCTATTTTTATGCCAGTACCATGAAGTTTTTACTATATTGCTCTGTAGTATAGCTTGAGTTAACGGATGGTGATACCTGCAGATGATCTGTTGTTGTACAGGATCGTTTTGGCACTTCTCGGCCTTTTATTTTTCCATTTGAAGTTGAGCATTGTTCTTTCAAAGTATGTAAGGAATTGTGCTGGTATTTTAATGAGAATTGCATTGAACCTATAGATTGCTTTTGGCAGGATGCCCATCTTCACTATGTTAATCCTACCAATCCAAGAGCATGGGAGATCTTTTCATCTTCTGATATCTTCTTCAATTTCTTTCTTCAGAGACTTGAAGTTTTTATTTCAAACAGGTCTTTCACTTGCTTTGTTAGAGTCACACCAAGGTTCTTTATGATATTAATGGCTATTGTGAAGAGTGTTTCCCTAATTTGTTTTCTTAGCCCTTTTGTCTATAATATACAGGAGGTCTGCTGTTTTTGTTTGTTTGTTTGTTTGTTTGTTTTGTTTTTTTCTTTTCTTATTTTTTTTTAGTTAATTTTGTATCCATCCTCTTTGCTGAAGCTGTTCACAAGTTGAAGGAGTTTTGGGGGTCACTCATGGATACTTCCACATCATCTGCAAATACTGATACTTTGACTTCTTCCTTTGTGATTTGTATCCCCTTCATCTCCTTTAGTTGTCTTATTGCTCTAGCTAGGATTTCAAGTACTATGTTGAAGAGATATGGAGAGATTGGGTAGCCTGGCCTTGTCTCTGATTTCAGTGGGACTGATTTAAGTTTCTCTCTGTTTAGTTTGATGTTGGCTATAGGCTTGCTGTATATTATCTTTACTATGTTTAGGTCTTTGCCTTGTATCCCTGACACTCTCTAAGACTTTAAACATGAATGGGTGTTGGATTTTGTTAAATGCTTTTTTGGCATCAAAGGAGATGATCGTGTGTTTTTTTCTCCTTCAGTTTGTTTATATGGTAGATTACATTGTCCCAAGAATCCCTATGCTGTCCACAGTATGGACAGGGGTGGAATGGATCCGATGTCTGTCTGCTATAGTAGAGGAACCCTGCATCAGGGGTTCTGCATGCACTCACTTGAAGGCATACTCACTGTCTCGCAGGCCTAATTGGAAAGCACGGGGGTTCTCCCTGTTCTCTACTATCAGATTTGGAGCCCACGCAGGTAAATAAGAGTGTAGTAGATCTATCAGCTCAGTGGTGTCCACTGGAAAGGAAGAACCTTATGTGGGGTATCTGCCTCTGCTGTCTTAGTCACTGAGCACAGAGGTTCCTTATTGGGCTAGCCACCTACTGGCCACAGTTGCAGATCAGGGAGGCCTGTAGAGACACTTGCTTCACCACAGACCTGGGAGTTTTAACTCTGCAGTCTCAATCACTGAGCATGGAAGCTCGTGCTTGGGACAACCACTATCATCTCTACCAATAGGGAGGCCCATGCTTGGGGCAAGGGGAAGTACAGAGTGATTGAATATTCTCTCAGGAAACCTCAATGTTGATGTTCTGGCTTCAGCTGCCCCTGTATTCACCAATTTTGGAGTTTCGGATCCTTTGCCCCTCAGATAAGGTGCCCACTGGTTGCTGCCATCTTGGACTCCCCTACATAGCAGATTTTCAAAATCCATTCATTTGCTAATGGACAGCTCTAGGTTGTTTCCTTAACTGTTGTGGAAATTGCTACAAGAGACATTAGAAGCAAGTATCTTTGTATTGTTCAGTTGGACTTTTGGTTACTATTCCTTGTTGGTATAGCTAGGCCACATAGTATGATATGTTTAAGGTTTTTATTTCATTGTTCTTTAAATCTCTGACATCTCTCTGTCTACCATTATATATTTAATTATCTATAACATTTATTTATCATCTATCTATCTATCTATCTATCTATCTATCTATCTATCTACCTACCTACTTGTGCACACCCAAATATTTATGTGTGAGTTTGGAAGCACAATTCCCGTGGTGCAAGTGAGTAGTTCAGAAGGCAGCTTATACTGGAGATTCTTGTTTTGCACATTGCTTGAGAAAATACATCTTATTTTTGGCTGCTGCATGATACAGGCAAATTGACCTATGAAATCCAGGACATTTTCTGTCCTTTTTCCCATTTTACAACAGTAACACTGAGATATAAACATACGCTATTGAGTTCAGTATTACCTGGCCTCTGGGTTGAACTCAGGCTTGTGCTCCCCAGTTGTTCAATAAGCACTTACCCAGAGAACCATCTGTTAGCCCCATTATTAGTTTAGGTTTTAATTTGTTTGTTTGTTTGTTTGTTTGTTTGTTTGTTTTTGACCTATTTTCATTCTTACATTCCCACCATCAGAGTGTTTCCTTTTATCTGTATCCTTCACAGAACTGTTTCTATAATATTGTTTTTTTTTTTTTTTTTTTTTTAATTTTATTTTTATCAGTTACATTTTATTAATTCTGTATCCCAGCCGTGCCCCAAACCCTCATTCCCTCCCGGTCCCTCCCTCCCTCCCTCATCACCACTGTGCCCTTTCTAAGGCCACTGATAGGGGGGGCCTCCCCCCATTCATCTGATCCTGTTTTATCAGGTATCTTCATTGAGTTCCTGTTAGAAATAGTCCTTGTTCCCCTCACTTTGGGAAACCAATTGGTTACTGAGCTATCACAGGCTACATCTGAGCGGAGGTTCTAGGTTTTCTTACATGTAAGAGATGAAATCTCAATGTAGATTTAATTTATGTATTTCTGTATGCTAATGAAGCTTAATATTTTTACATGTATGTATATTGTACATTTGTCCTCCATCTATTGAGCTTGTTGGCTTATATTACTAGCCTGTGGATTGATTATGAGATACATTTTTGATGGTCTGAGAGATTTCTAAAAAAAAAAATGGGAAACAATGCATTTGTCAATTCATCTATAATTTACATTTTGTAATGTATGTATATCTCCATTTTAGAAAAGAAGCTTCAGTTTGGGTAAACATATAGCATTTTGAAAAATCAATAAGTAACCACCATTACTTTTTAAAATTAAGTGTTTTATTTTTAACTTTTATTGAGTTTGAATCATTGTTGTAGCCCCATCCCTCATCCCTTCTCAGTCTCTCTCTTCCTCCTTCTCCCCTTCCACTTTTCTTCAGAAAAAGGGAGCTCCCTTTCATATCTATACCAGCTAAACAAGTTGCACCAGGACTGAGCTTGTCTTCTTCCCTTGTGGCCTGGCAAGGTAGCCCTGCCAGGAGAATGATCAAGTGGGCTGGCAAGTGTCCTATGCAGTTCCCACTTCCCTTACAAGAGGACCCACAGGAGGCCTAAGATGGACATCTGCAACATCTTTGTAGGGGGCCTAGGTCCAGAACAATACTCTGCTCAACTTGCAGACAGAAGCCTTACAGAGTTGTTCTCTGAAAGGTGCTAACCAGCAGAGCCTCAAAAGAGATGCAGGGACTAACAGCCAAATAATGGGCAGTGTATAGGAAGTCTCCTGGGAAAGTGGGAGGAAAAAGAAAAGGACCTGGAGGTGACAGGATCACCACAAGAAGACCAACAGAGCCAAATAACCAGGGCTCAGAGAGGCTTCCTGAGACTGATGCATTAACAAAGGATCATTCAAGAATTAATATTACTTTTAAAGGATATACTTACTTCACATCATTCATTATTCTATTATACCACACACATTACTGTATGATGATAATAGGAAAACACATATTTGAGTGTGTGTGTGTGTGTGTGTGTGTGTGTGTGTGTGTGTGTGTGTGCTCACGCGTATATGTGTATGTTGTTGAGATTGGTGATAGGGATCTGATAGCTTTATCAGGGACCTTATCCAGGAAAAGAATAATTTCCCCCCCTCTTAACAGCCATTAATTATATATTGAGGAGTAGGAAATTCTACCTTTTGAGCTTTCTCTCATTAATACTGGTGTTGTCAACAACAGGTCTTTTTTAGGCATAATTTTAAGGTTTCACAGGTGAGTTTTTCCTTGTCATATACAGAAGACATTATCTCATAATGGACATTGTGGTCCTCTTGTTCTTACTATTTTTCTAACCCTCTACCTTTATTTTCCCTGTACTTTGGGGACTGCATTACACACTGTCCAGGGGCTATGTCACATATGTATAAATTCAGGATGGGCATTACATAGCGAATTGTTCTACACATACCCAGCTGTGGCTTTCTGTAATGGGCTCTGCTACAGAAAGAAGTGTCCTTGATAAGGAGACAGAGCATCACTTCTTAGTGGGTATAAGAATAATTATTTAGATGCAGTTGGAGTTAATACACACAGGCTTAGGAAAGTGGTAGTAAATCCTTCTCCTCACCATACATTGGTAATATGCTAGGTTACCCATACCAGACATGAATTCTCTTCTATTGAGTAGACAGTAAGTCCAATAAGAAAGCTGTTGGTTATCTGCAAGATATAGGTGACACTATTGTACCTTTAAGGCTATATTGCCATGCTGGTCATAGGCATCACAACTGGGTAGGACTGATTATTCTGCTTGTTGCTTTTAACCCTTGGCATGGTAGTTTCAAATACTGTAAGAACTACTCTTTTAGGAGAAAGCTTCCAAGTCAATTTCAGTTACAGTTCTTCAAGATTGGTGTATAAAATATATGGGGTCTTCAGAATCCGATCATGATCATACTTTCAAGTTCTTGCAGGCAGCCAAAGGTAATAGAAGTAGCTGATACTGTTTTTTTTCAAACAATTTATTTACTTTGTATCCCTACTGTAGCTGCCTCCCTCGTCTTCTCCTAGTCCCCCCTCCCAGCATCTTCTCCTCCTATGCCCTTCCCTGGTGTACTGATAATAGAGGTCCTCTTCCCTTTCCATCTGACCCTAGCCTATCAGGTTTCATCAGGACTAGTTGCATTATCTTCCTCTGTGGCCTGGTAAGGCTGCAACTCCCAGGGAAAGGTGATTAGAGAGCCAGCCACTGAGTCCATGTCAGAGACAGCCCCTAATCCATTTCCTAGGGAGCTCCACAAAGAGACCTACAGAACCAAAAATTCTGGGCTCAGGGGGGCTTGCAGTGGCTGATGCTCCAACCAAGGACGATGTATGGAGAGGACCTAGACCTCCTGCTCTGATGTAGCCCATAGGCAGCTCAGTGTCCATGATGCTCAGGGTTGATGCAGGCACCCAGCATATTAGGCATGAGATTCAGAAGGGCACCAGGCTCAGCAAATACAATTTAACCTATCATTAAAATAACACAAAAGTCTTTTTAGTTACAAGTGATCTTTTAAAAAAGAGGGTGAACTAATATAAACATTAGTTTTTACTGAGTGTGCCTAACACATTTTATATGGATGATGTACATTTTCATATGTAAAATCTAGGTCAAGGACCTATCCTTTGCTGAAATAAAGAGTTTTGAGTTATTTAAAAAAATGACTTTTCTAATGAGAGGGCCAGTTGATTGCTTTTTGTTTTCCATCTAAATTCTGTCATCTGCCTATCAGGTGAGATCTTTCTGTTTGATTGTTTGCTTTTCCACATGAATCTAGTTATTAACCTGCTCTCAGTATGTTCCCACAGGGCCTGATTCATATAAACAGTGTGTGATAATACTCCAGTGGCAAATGACCTAAATCATTTTTGTTCAGGGATACACACATACTAATAAATCAGGTTACCCACTAATATATTTAGTTTTATTTGTAGATTGTTTCAGAATATTTTAAAAAATAAAATAGAAATACATTCATGAATATTATTTTATGAATTTAACACAATGCCCTGCCCTTTGTCTCTAGCAAAGCAATCCATTTTTTTTACCATGTATATATGAAGAACAGTGACACAACATTGCCCTTAATAACAATATCAACGGAAATTAGCATCACATTTTGAATCTTCATTGTGTGTTCGCTACCAGGATCATACGTGAAACTCATGCCTGATTAAATGTACTTAAAAAGTTGGTGCCAGTTATATCGTGGTAATGAACATGAAAAGTAAGGGGGAAGAGCTGAACAAGCCTGGCAAAAGAAAATATACAAAGGATATTGAGAAAGGAGGATGTCAATTGGTGATTATAGGTTGTTGAGGGCCGTGGGAACATGATTGAGAGTAAGGCTACACTCCCTTTCACATCTACCATGCAAGGTGTGCAAAAGCATTGTTACCTTTCAGTGTCCTAGTTTTCCTATATAAGCCAGCCTTTCTGAAGATCAAATGTAGGCATACCACAACAATGCTTTGTGAGTTGTTTAGCAATGTAGTAGCACTCAAGAAACATTTCCTCTCTCCCCCTTTATCTCTTTGTCCTCAATTTTCATTACTGTTATCAGATGCTCTTTAACTTAAATCATGTTTTGCTATGGCAGGAATCACAAAGAAGACATAATAGCAAATATGCATTAAGTTCACATGATATGTAAACATTCTTTACATGACTGAGGGCCTGGTGGCATCCTGAGAAATATGACATACTATTTCATAGGAATATTTGGTTTGAGTATTTTCAGTTATGTTGGAGAAAGTGCATAAATATGAACCAGTCATAAAACAAGGAAAGTCTCAAAAATCAGGAAGTGTTGGTGTGGTGCACCGTAATATACTATGCTACCAACAGTTCCAGGGTTTCACAGGCATCTGGTACACATGCCATACACAGATATACAATACAGGCAAAAAAATTCATATACAAAGTAAAAAATATTAAAATAATAATTTTATTTTCATTTCTTGCAAATACGCACATATGTGTGCCTCAACATGAGTTTCCAGTTCAGCTCAAAATTCCCCTAAATAGTGGATGATTAAAGGGTCTGCTGCAGTATTCTGTATCATTTCATTTTACTTATAGCTGATGTGATTGTATTTGATCACTGATTCTCTGCCTATTTTTCTGCATGTTTGACTCCCATACCTATTTTTGTACCTGCATAACCTACAGGACAGCAACACCATGCACCAGTTAATTTGAAGAAAAGTGAGCTGTAGACTCATTTGGATCTGTTGTAATTGTCATTTCAAACCTGGACTAGCAAAGGGAGAATCATGACAGTCCTTTTTAGGTAAACAGTGTAAAAGGTTGGTTAGTCAGAGCTCAGAAACTGGGTAAATGAATCTCTGACCAGAATATTAACATATTGAGTCAGACGTGTTTTTTTTTTTTTAAATAAGCACTGCATAGAAGGAATTGAGGATGTGAACCCTTTTACCTTTTTCTTGATCCATACTGTAATCATATTTTGTTTATCATCATATTTTCTAATCAATCCCCCTCTATACTGAGCTCTTGTTTTCTTTACCCATCCTAAAATGCAGTCTTTGAAAGAAAAGCTAAGCACTTCATTAGCTTAGCATCAGCTTTCATTAAGCCTAATATTATAGTACAAACATATCTTTTTATTAATCTATTCCTTTCTGTTGGTCCAAACTGATGTGTGTCTTACATATTATTATTGAATTACATCATCTTTTTTCAATTGTCATATAATATATGTACCATCTAGCTAAGTTCATCATAATTTCAGAAAGATATTATACCAGGTGTTACCAAATTGGTCACAAAGAAACTGGCCGCTTTATCACAATAATTCACTCATAAAAATGTTGTGACCTACTAAGCTGCACAAGATCATGTCAGACAAAACCCTCAGCACTGTTGAGTAAGTGATCTCTTGGTCATGTCACTTACTGAAAAAATTTTGTCTACTAAGAATAGCTGCATGAGGGGAGAATCATTCATTTTTTGTGGTTATGGCCTGTGATGCATTTTTCATGCTCTAGTGGATGGCACCATACATACATGTACATATGGGCAACACTTATTATGTACATGTACACTTATGGGCTTGGTGGATCTTTGAAAAAATAAACAAACACTAACTTAGGAGATGTGCTGTTTGGGGGAGATACTGAGAAAAGTGAAGGAGGAGGATATGAGGTAGCTAGAAAGGGTCATGCCACATTGTATACATTTATGAGTTTCTAAAAAATAATAAGAAAGAATGTCTTCTGAAGTTGGAAAGTGTTAATGTTTTTATTATTGTACAAATACAATAAGAAAAAGAATAATGACGTTTAAAAGTCAGTAATGATGGTGTGTTAATATGTGACAATAAATTCCTTAAACAACAACAAACCAAGTAATCCATTTTAAAGTGGGGTACAGAGATAAACAGAGAATTCTCTATAGAGGAGTATCAAATGTCAGAGAAACTCTTAAAGAAATGATCAATGTCCTTAGTCATTCTGGGAAATGCAAATTAAACAATCCTGAGATTTTACCTTACACCCATCAGAAGGACTAAGATCAAAAACTCAAATGACAACACATGCTGGAGAGGATGTAGAGAAAGGGGAACCCTCCTCCATTGCTGTTGGGAATGTAAACTTGTACAACCACTTTGGAAATCAATCTGGCACTTTTTCAGAAAATTGGGAATAGTGCTACCTCAAAATCCAGCTATACCACCCCTAGGCATATATTCAAAATATGCTCAAGTACACAACAAGGACATTTGCTCAGCCATGTTAGCAGCTCCAATCATAATAGTCAGAAGCTGGAAAAAACCTAGATGTCTGTCAACTGAGGAAAGGATACAGAAATTGTGGTGCATTTACACAATGGAATACTACTCAGCAATTAAAAACAAGGAAATCATGAAATTTTCAGGCAAATGGTGGAAACTAGAAAGGATCACCTTGAGTGAGGTAACCAAGAAGCAGAAAGACACACATGGTATATATTCACTCATAGGTGAATATTACCATATATTATTGGATAAACATACTAAAATCGGTACACCTAAAGAAGCTAAGCAAGAAGGAGGACCTTAGAGAAGATGTTCAATCCTCATTTAGAAGGACAAATGTGTTAGACATTGGAAGCAAGAGACAGAGAACAGGACAGGAGCCTACCACAGAGGGCCTCTGAAAGACTACTGATCGAAGTTTTGAAACAGATGCTGAGAATCATAGCCAAATTTTGGTCAGAGTGCAGTTAATCTTATAAAAGAAGGGGGAGATAGAAAGACCTGGATGTGACAGAAGCTCTGAAAGGAAACAAATACAGCCAATAAAACTGAGCCCTGTGGGCCCTGCAGAGACTGATACCCCAACCAAAGACAATGCATAGAGAGGACCTAAAAGTCTGGCTCAGCTGTAGCCCATAGAATCAGTCTCCAAGTGGATTCCCTAATAAGGTGAGCAGGGGGCTTTCTCTGACTTGTACTCAGTGACAGGCTCTCTGATCACTTCCCCTTTGGGGTTGCAGCCCTGCCAGGCCACAGAGGAAGACAATGCAACCAGTCCTGATGAAACCTGATAGGCCAGGTTCAAATAGAAGGGGAGGAAAACCTCACCTATCAGTGGACTATGGTAGGGGCATAGAGGAAGAAGAGAGAGAGATGCTGGGGTTGGGAGGAGATGGGGGGGGAGCACAGCCAGGATACAAATTGAATAAATTGTAATAATAAAAAATTAAAAACAGCAACAAAAAGAATTGCTGATGAATTGAGGCAAGACAAAAGGAATTAAGAAAAAAGTTCATGAGTAAAAAGAAAAAATGAGCACATATTTATTGCAAATAGAAACATATTCTCCGGATGTCTGTGTTATACTGAAGGCTCCTATCTTTTCCCCTTCTTGATGATGACTGACCTTGAAGAGTACCTATTTACAACTAAACCAGAGCTTCTATTGAATAACCTGTGTCTACTGTACTTCAGCAATTCCTCTCTTAGTGTAGGTAAGATACATACAAATTGCTATATATTTTTTAATCAAGCTCATGGATATATTCAGACAGGAATACAGCATGGTCAAATAGTTCATGGAGAGAAACCTTGCAGCAGCCATCTTCAGTGTAACACTCAGAACAGAGGCCACATTCTCCCAGAGCATCAGGCTTGACATCAGAAGCAGCTGGTATCCCTGCTAAATAGAAACATGAGCCACTGGAATGATTAATTTATCTGAGGTTTCAAGACTCATCATCTGGGGTGAAGGAGCATGTGTCCTTGGCTGTATGAATTGCTCCGGTTAAGCTAATGTGGTGAAGAAAGGTTCTCTAATGTGAAAATTTAGATGAATAATTATATTTGCTTTGCTATGTAGTTGAGAGAAGTAGGCAAGCTCCCTCATTTTTTATTACTCCCTGAGTGCTTGCAAACATTACAGACACCTGGAACTTAGGTTAATTCTGAGCACTCTCTGCAGATGGTTTCATAACTTGAGAGTTTATAATGACTTTTCCATTCCCAGATGCTGCAAAGGTTTATAATGATTTAGCTAAGTACCTCATAGTAGCACTTTGAACACTGATATGACAGGAACAACACAGTTCATCTCTTTGCTTTATCTTCATGCCTGACATGAGTGATATCTGAGTGTTAATTACTGACACTAAGTATGAAGAGAATCTGTCATCAAAATGATCCCATAGGCTGAATTTTCTACCTAAAGATAAAAATCTTATGTATTTGTCATTTTTTTGTCAAAAAGCTTTGGGTCATACTTCTTTAAAATTGAGTTTAACAATAACCCTGTGAGTAGATTGAGCCTTTGTAACTAACCTCAAATTGTCCTGATGAAAGACAAGGTGTGTGGGGGTAAAAGATTTCCTCTAAGTCCTGTTATTACCCAGTGGGGGATGCTAAATGCCCACACAGTGGACTAGACATCCCACCTTTCAACATCTTACACACTTGGGGGTATTCCCTGCGTACCCAAAGAGAACATCACTTTTAAAGTCCCAATTTTCAGTGTAAGCAGAATGTTTCGCTGTTATTTTTAAAATACAAAATTTACCTGGAATTACAGATAATAGAAGACCCAGGAAGTGTCATTCCACCTACTTCCCCTACTCCGTACAACACTCACCTTTAAGACTTTTGACAATGACCGGTGATGGTTTTATCTTCGATTTATGTTTTAGCAGATGGATAGAGGCTAGATACTACCATGTCAATAATTTATACCTTCAATGGGATAAAAGAACATGTGGAAACCAAATTAAAAGTTACTTTTTCATTTAATCATAATAACACTAAAAAATTAATTTTTTTAAAGAGGAGTTTCTGAAGAAACTAAGCAGTATGAGACTGTTTCTAAATGACATTGGAGAACTCTGGCATAGAACTAAAGTAACGCTAAGGGTGTATGCCCGGAAAAATGCTTACACTAAAATAATCAAAATAAAGTATTCTAAAGGTCAGAGTATAAAATGTAAGCAAACAATATTTTAGTTGCAATATTGAGTTAATGAGACAATTTAAATTGTGAAATTTTATTTTTATATATTTGATGTTTCTTAGAATTGATTACATGTCATATATACCATATAAGGCATATATATATATATATATATATATGTGTGTGTGTGTGTGTGTGTGTGTGTGTGTGTATGTATATATGCACACACATTTGGCATATTCTTCATCATTGAATTCATTTTATCACTGTAATAAATTTTTCTTGTCAATATTACTTGCAAAGAAGATTTTTTTTTCCCAGAAAAAATCTTTTTCTGTTTTCAACATTTTGGGCTTACTCCACACTCACAAATGACACAGATATGTCCCAATAATGACACTGCATACTAAAATTTCATAACAGAAAGATTTCTCGGGCCCTGAAGGTCAATCAGCACAGACTATGCTTCTAGCTTTAGCCTAATTTTCATGATGTCTTCATCACGGAGCCCCAAGAGTTAGTGCAGGTATATATAGAGCAGTAGATGCAGCAGCATCGGTAGTGTGAGTGGCCAAAAACACCTGTCTGTCAAATAAGTCTTATGGAAGCAACTCACTCTGAAAACTGGGATTTTGTTGAATAAACATATGTGTCTCTCTCCTTCATGCGTGTTCTCTCTTAGAAATTATTTAACAGCTGTCTCTTGTACCTTTCATAGTGCCTCACAAAATGAGTAAGGTGTGTAGAGTTTGGGTTGATGTAAGGGAAGAGCTACAGAGATTCAGCGCTTTTGTAGACCTACTATTACCTTCCTTCAAGAAATCAAAAATTTACTTTCTGATTCCGCACTTACATGGAGATTAATCACATCTTAGCAACGGTGTTATGAATAATGGACAAGCCTCAAGCATATGTCAGTTATTTCTTCCAAATAATCCCCCTCACAGTTGTCTAGAGGAGCATGGGTGGCATCATTACTTCTTTTCCAGGCCTATAATCTTCAGGCAGCTCTATGAAATGTTTAGGTTGCTCCACCTGGGAGCTTGACATATGATCAGGAAGAGCTGGCATCTGGATAAAGGTCAACAAAGAACAAGCTCATTCAGCCCTGACAAACCTACTGCTCCTTCAGATGCCTTCCACTTTTTGAGTCTCTAGCTTGGTTCTATGCCCTGGAGTGCTTTGATGAATAATTTCTTCTCCATGGACTCCCCTTTTGTCAACCATACAAGGTCCACCTCCAGTTTATGCCTCAAGCAGAACATTCCAAATTGTGATGTGCGTCATACATTCCTGCTAAGCATCTACCTTCAGCATTTCTATATACATGGCATACACTTTTTTTCTTGTTGTTGTTCAGTGATCTATCTTCTCATTACTGCTGGCTTTAGTTCTCAAGGATTTATGTATAGTCATGAATTCTAGTCACCTTCATAAAAATACACAAGGAAACAATAAATCAGTTTCTTAAGATTTTTCTTTTCAAAGAATTAGAAGACAATATCAGAAGATGGAAAGTTCCTCCAATGCTCATGGCTTGGCAGGTTTAACATAGTAAAAATGCCCATTTTACCAAAAGCTATCTACAGATTCAATGCAATTCCCATCAAATTGCCAACGCAATTCTTTACAGACCTGGAAAGAAAAATTCTCAACTTCATATGGAATAACAAGAAACCCAGAATTGCTAAAACAATCCTCTACAATAAAAGATCTTCAGGAGGTATCTCCATTCCTGAACTTAAGCTGTACTATAGAGCAACAGTTATAAGAACTGCATGGTACTGGCATAGAAACAGAATGGTGGATCAATGGAAACGAACAGAGGACCCAGAAATAAACCCACACACTTATGGACACCTGATCTTTGACAAAGATACCAAAACCATACCAAGGAGAAAAGATAGCATCTTCAACAAATGGTGCTGGACTAACTGGATGTCTACATGTAGAAAAATGCAAATAGATCCATATTTATCACTCTGCACAAAACTAAAGTCCAAGTGGATCAAAGACCTCAACATAAAACCAGACACATTAAATCAGCTAGAAGAATAAGTGGGGGATACCTTTGAACTCATTGGCACAGGAGACAACTTCCTAAACAGAACACCAACAGCACAGGCTCTAAGAGCAAAAATCAATAAATGGGACCTCATGAAACTGAAAAGCTTCTGTAAAGCAAAGGACACTGTCATCAAAACAAAACGACTGCCTGCAAATTGGGAAAGAATCTTCACCAACCCTTTCTCTGACAGAGGACTAATATCCAGTATATATAAAGAATTAAAGAAGCTGAAAAGCAGCAAACCATGTAATCCAATTAAAAAAATGGGGAACAGAGCTAAACAGAGAATTCTCTGCAGAGGAATATGGAATGGCAGAGAAACACTTAAAGAAATGCTCAATTTCATTAGCCATTTGGTAAATGCAAATCAAAATAACAATGAGATTTCACCTTACACCCATCAGAATGGCCAAGATGAAAAACTCAAGTGACAAAAGATGCTGGAGAGGTTGTGGAGAAAGGGGAACCATCCTCTACTGCTGGTGGGAATGTAAACTTGTACAACCACTCAGGAAAGCAATCTGGTGCTTTCTCAGACCACTAGGAATAGTGCTTCCTCAAGATCCAGCTATACCACTCTTAGGCATATATCCAAAAGAGGCTCAAGTACACAATAAGGACATTTGTTCAACCATGTTTGTAGCAGCTCTATTTGTAATAGCCAGAAGCTGGAAACAGCCCAGATGCCCCTCAACTGAAGAACTGATGCAGAAATTGTGGTACATATACACACTGGAGTATTACTCAGCAATGAAAAATAAGGAAATCATGAAATTTGCAAGTAAATGGTGGGGCCTAGAAAAGATCATCCTGAGTGAGCTGTCCCAGAAACAGAAAGACACACATGCTATATACTCACTCATATAGACATATAACATAGGATAAACCTAATAAAATCTGTACATCTAAAGAAACTAATCAAGAGAGAGGACCCTGACTAAAATGCTCAATCCCTACCCTGAAAGGCAAAGAGGATGGACATCAGAAGAAGAAGAAAACAGGAAACAACCTAGGAACCTGCCACAGAGGGCCTCTGAAAGGCTCTGCCCTGCAGACTATCAAAGCAGACACTGAAACTTACAGCCAAGTGTTGGGCAGAGTGCATGGAATCTTATGTAAGAAGTGAGAAATAGTAAGAGCTGGAGAGGAAGGGAACCCCCACAAGGAGAGCAACAGAACCAGAAAATTTAAACACAGGGGTCTCCCCAGGGACTCATACTCCAACCAAGGACTATTCGTGGAGATAACCTAGAACCCCTGCACAGATGCAGCCCATGGCAGTTCAGTGTCCAAGTGGGTTACATAGTAATGGGAAGAGGCTCTGCCTCTGACATAATCTGATTGGCCTCCTCTTTGATCACCTCCCCCTGAGGGGGGAGCAGCCTTACCAGACCACAGATGATTACAATGCAGCCACTCCTGATCAGATCTGATAGACTAGGATCAGAAGGAAGGAGAGGAAGACCTCCCCTATCAGTGGACTTGGGGAGAGGCATTGTGAGGAGGGTGAGGGAAGGTGGGATTGGGAGGGGAGGAGGGAGGGCCTTATGGGGGGATACAAAGTGAATAAAGCGTATTTAATAAAAAATAATTAAAAAAATATTTTGTCTTCAGAGTATTTGTAATGTCCTTGCAGAAAGGCAACATCAGTCAACATTTTGTCTCAACCTGGTGTGTTTCCCCTCTAAGAGATCTGTTTCCTGCACGGCAGGGAGTGCAAAGGGAGTCACCAGCACACCTTCTCCCCAGTAGAGAAGTGTTAGCCAATGTTTACTTCCTTTCAGATGTTTATACCACCACACCTGCCATATTGTCAGCATTTCCATCGGAAATTCTTGCTTGATCATATACAGATCTTGCCACGTTTGCCTACCAATGATCCCTGTTGTCAACTTTTTCATTTTCTTGTTGTGACTGCATTAGCAGTTTACAAAACATGTTTACAATTACATTCTAGTCACTTAGATTCTGAAGAGTCTCTTCTACTGTAATCATCATCTTATGCTCAACAGTAGCTAGAGAGGAGATAGTGCAGGTAAACTGCAGACCACAGTAATGAGCAGGACATTATCATCTCTTCTCACAATTTAATGGGATTTTCATGAATGCAATAATTGAGAGCTAAATTTAACCTACAAATGGAAAGGGGTTTATTCCTGCCATGCTCAAACAGGTGTCTCCTAGATATTTTATCTAATCAAGGAAAAAATAAATATTTTCCATCATATTCATATGATTAGGATACACTATGTGCAGTTTTTTCTCTCTTCACACATAAACTACAATGCTTAGAACCACAGAGGGAAGGTATAGATTAAGTGACTAGATCTCTTTAGGTAAAAGAAATGGAAAAAGAAAAAGTACATAATTATGGATGGAGGAAGGCTGCAATGGAAGAATCATGTGGGGAGGACAGTGAGAAGGACAAAGGATACAATGTGGGGCGAGACAGCTGAACCTGAGAGCTATTTGAGGGGTAGTATTATGTATGTATGTGTGTGTTTGCATGTATATATATGGATATATTATATATATATGTGTGTATATATAATATGTGTGGGTATGCATATATAGGTTGTAACATACATAATTTTATTTATATGTATATATAAACAATAAATGAAAAAGCCATAAATTTGTAAAAGAGCATGAGTGATATATCAAAGGTTTTAGAGGTAGGAAAGAGAAAGAACAAACTATATAATTACATGATAATCTCAAAAACATATAAAATGTTGATGAAATCTTTAGGAGTTAAAAAAAATATGTCTGCCATTTTTGTTCTCTATTTCTGCCTCTGCTATCCAATGAATGGTGACTGAGGCAAATAATTTTCACACACAATAGGCTGCTTACTCAGCATTTTTGAAAGCATTCTGCTACTGAACTTTGTTTTTCAAGAGATTAGATAGAAAGACTCCACTCAGCAATCATTTAGGATGAATAGAATTTTAGAAATAGATGTCTTAAATCATGTACCATTTATTGACCTTTTCATAGTTGTAACATATGAAGGGACAATACAATCAGCGTTGACTTCTGAAAGCACTGAGTTGGTTAGGTTTCCATTGTTTTGATAAAACACCTGAAAAACTTTATCTCAAAAAAAAAAGGTTTATTTTAGCTCATAATTTCCAAGGAATTAGTAAATTATGCTGCAGCTTGTGGCAGCACAGTATGGCATTTTAATAGTAAGTGTAATAGAAGTAGGACTAATTCACACATTCATGATCAGAAAGGAAAGAAACGTGGGGGGGTGAGAAGGGAGAATCTCAATGTTCCTTTGAAGGCACACATCCAGTGACATAAATTACTCAACTGGGTTCTATTTCCTACTGTTTATCACCTCACTGTGGTGCCACCAGCTGAAGACTACAGCTTCAGAACAAAAGCGTTTGGAGATTCCTATAGATACAAAGTATTACCCAAAGAATTACAGAATCTTAGAGAGCTGAAAAGAAGTTGAAAAGGAATAGACACTTCTGTCTTATTCAAATTCAATGATGAACACAAGTGACTTCAGTCTTGTCATTGCTGAAAATTAAATGGAAGTGTTTGCCTTATGTCATACTACATACTATGTAACACCATTTCACTCCGCTAAATTTAGTCATGTTTTAAGTTACAACATTTTGGGTCAGTGTTGTTTCAAAGTTGATGATATACAGGACATACAGTTCATGACCAACTGGTCATAAAGTTAACTGGCTTCATCTTCTTCTCTCTCGGGTTTTCTCCTTTTATTATGTCACCTACTCTCATTCTCTGAAGATTCTTTGTCATTTCTATGTGCCATCTTCCTCTGTTGAGAGATGGGCTGCTGTATGCTGTTTTCATTCCTTCCTCATTTTAATAAGTTGTTTTTCAGAGTGTCTGCATTGTGTTTTTACTTCATCCTGCCCCCCTTTTTCTTATTACTTCTGCATTAACATAACACTCTTAGTGAGGTAAAAGTGTGCATTTCAAATTCTATTTATCTCCCTAATTAAAGTGTGCAATTTTTCCACTATTTAATAAAATGACTATAACTCCCAAATTTATATAAATCATCTTATAGCCTGATGGCCAACTGTCAGGAAGAGTGAATGGAATTTTATGTAAGAAGTGGGAAATAGCAAGAGCTGGAAAGGACAGGAACTCCACAAGGAGAGCAACAGAACCAGAAAATTTGAACACAGGGAACTTCCCAGAGACTCATACTCCAACCAAGGACTATTCATGGAGATAACCTAGAACTCCTGCACAGATGTAGCCCATGGCAGTTCAGTGTCCAAGTGGGTTACATAGTAATGGGAAGAGGGACTGCCTCTGACATGAACTCAGTGGCTGACTCTTTGGTCACCTCCCCCTGAGGGGGAAGCAGCCTTACCAGGCCACAGAAGAAGACAATGCAGCCATTCCTGATGTGATCTGATAGACTAAGATCAGAAGGAAGGAGAGGAGGACCTCCCCTATCAGTAGACTTGGGGAGGAGCATGCATGCAGAAAGGCGAGGAAGGGTGGGATCAGGAGGGGAGGAAGAAGGGGCTTATGGGGGATACAAAATGAATAAAGTGTAATTAATGATAATAAAAAAGTTTTAATCAGCAAATGTTCCCTGGTATTACTCTATAGTCATACTGTTTAAAAAAAAAAAAAAGAAAGCTTAAAATGATTATTTTTGAATCAGTGGGTCTCTGTGCCTATATCTAGATTGTATGCCTTTTCTTTGGGCATTTTTCCTTCTATTGGTTTGTTTGGTTCTATTCTGATGTCTTTGTTTTAATTTCATCTTATTACATTTTATTTTATTTTCCTTGCTTAAAACCTTGCTTATTTTATATGGAAAGAGAGAGGGGGTGGATCCAGGTGGAAGGAGATGTGTAAAGGAATTGGAAGGAGTAGAGGGAGAGGGAACTTTACTCAGGATATATTGTATGAAAAAAATCTATTTTCCTTTAAAAATGAATATTTTCAGAGCTGCAGAGATGCCCAGTGGTTAAGAATACTTGTTACTCTTACAGAAGGTCTGGGTTCAATATTCGTACCCACATGGTGGCTCCAGTTACAGAACATTGGTTTATTTATTCTGATGACTTCACATGTACTTATATGAAGGCAAAATACTAATATAGCAGCTTTAAAGTAAAATAAAAGAATAAAAATTATCTCTTGATTGCTTCTTCATGCCTGACATTATAGCTCAGCTCTCCTTAGTCAAGGTTTGCGTATGCCTATCTAGTAGAAAGAAGGCAAAACATTTGTAGATTTGTCAATACGTCTTCCTATTTTGACAAATTTTCAAATTTGAAAAAAAAATTAGCAATAGAGTTATTTCCTTACTGGTTTTTTTGACTGATTTATTCTTTATTTAACAGTATTTACTACCTTGACATTGCTGCAGCAATTTGCATATTTTGTAAGTTTTCCAGCATGGACAGATAAACTCTCATTAGCTGGATATTTTGAACCTGTTGTTTGGTCTGTTTAGTGCCCATTATGTACAATTTCTTGTATTATTAGATCAATTGATTTGTAGTGTTCCATTCTTTCTCTTTTCATGCTATAGCTAATATTTCTATAATACCAGGACCATTTCTTCAAAAGTTACTCTATATTGAAATTAATCAAAGAAACTATACACACCCTCATTGGAGAGAGAATGTTTGTTATGTCCTTCTGAAATATCCTTTCTCACAACTCTTTGCTAAATCTATGTAGTGCTTAAGACTGTCATCACTCTTCCATGAAAACTTTAATTTGAATTATGTGTCATTTTTAAGCACAGGTCTTTCTCCATCATATATGAGTGATTAACTGCAAGTTTAAATCTCATGCTTTATGCAAACACTGAAAATTTACATTTTCTGAAATTGAGCTGTGATTTATTGTCAAATTTCCTCCCTGAGTAGCCATCTTCTATACTGGAAATATGAATGTTGACAGGAAGATGGCTAAATGAAAAGCCATGGAATTAGGTTCTTTTGACAAACAACAATTTAGATATATAATATATAGATAGATATATTTCATCATACACACATGCCTTTTGAAGGAAAAAGGCTGAAACATATGAGAGAATAATTACTTTGGATGCATTCAAGGTAAAAATAGAGGGGCTGGTAGGTTAGTTCAGAGCATGGTTATTGGTGGTATTCAGATGTTGATAATCACAGTCAGGGGAGAAGGCCAATTTATATGGTTCAAATATGCATCTCTGAGGAAAGCATTGATTTACTTAAGCTGTTGTCTAATAAATATGAATTTCTACTATGTAGAATGAATTTTTCTTGACTTCTGATGTGGAGACTGGTATACTTTTGATTTTTTTCTGGAGCTCTAGTAACTATATGGATAAAGAACTGCTTTTATTTATGTTTATTCACTTTATAGCCCAATTGTAGCCCCCTCTGTTGTCTCCTCCTGGACTCACCATCCCTCCCTCTTCTCCCTATCTTCCTCCCTTAGATCATAGAAAGTTGGAGCCCTCCTCCCCTACCATCTGACCTAGCCTGTGAAATCTCATCAGGACTGCCTGGATCCTCTTTCTCTATGGCCTGCCAAGGCGAAGTGATCAAAGAGTGGGCAATGTAGTCCATGTTAGAGACAATCCCTTCTTTCCTTACTAGGGAACCCACATGGAGACAGAGATACCTATGGGCTACATTTGAGCAATGTGTCTATGTCCTCTTCATGCATAGTCTTGGTTGGTGCATCAGTCTCTGCTCGCACACCTGGGACCAGATTTGTTGGCTTTGCTGGCCTCCCTGTGTACCACTTTGGACATCAATATGGCTCTTTTTCAGAAAATTGGGAATAACACTACTCCTACCTAGCTATACCACTCATGGGCATATACTGAAAATATGCTCTACCATACACAAGGACATTTGCTCAACTATGTTCATTACAGCTTTAGCTGTAATAGCCAGAATCTGGGAACAACCTAGAAGTTCTTCAACTGAAGAATGGATAAAAAAATTGTAGTATATTTACACAATGGAATACCACTCAGCTATTAAAACAAGGAAATTATTAAATTGCAGGCAAATGGATGGAACTAGAAAAGATTATCTTGAGTGAGGTAATCCAGAGCCAGAAAGACATGCAGAACCAGAAAGACTTATAAGTAGATATTAGGCATATAATATAGGATAACCATACTAAAATATAATAATAAAAATAGATCTGAGGAACCTAAATAACAAGGAGGACCCTAAGGAGGATGCTTAATTCTCATTCAGAAGGGCAAACAGAATAGACACTGGATTTGGCTGAAAAAAAGGAACAGAATAGGAGCCTACCATAGATGTCCTCTAAAAGACTCCACCCAGCAGGGGCTCAAAGCAGATGCTGAGACTCATAGCCAAACTCTGGGCAGAGCACTCTAGGTCTTATGGAAGAGTTGGAGACTGGAAGGACCGAGACGAAACAGGAGCTCACAAGAAAAACTACTTTTAATGCAGTGAAAGTGTCACGAAGCAAGTGAAAGAAGAAAAAGAAATTTGGAAAGGAGAATGATTAAAATTTATTATGAGGGCTTAAAAAATTTATGTAGTATCAGGTGTTAATGAAATTTGGTATCATAAGAGCATGTTATCTTTTGTAGTTAGTGTTTCTATTGCTTTTGCAAAACACTCTGATTAAAAGTAATTCAGTGAGGAAAGGAATTATTTATGGTTACAGTTTACACTTCATCATGAAGGGAAGTTATGGCAAGAACTCATGGCACAAACCTTAAGTTAAGACTTGAAGCAGAAGGCAAGGAGGAACAATGCTTACTGGATTGCCTAGCATGTCTTTGCATAGAATCCCTGATCACATGCCCAAAGGTGGCATCACCAATAATTAATCAAGAAAATACTATAAAGACTTGCTCAAAATCCAGTATTACTGAGGCATTTCTCTGTCTATGTTCATCTCAGATTGTTCTGACTTGTGTCAATTTAGTACCAAATCTAACCAGAACAGTATTCTTTATACCATGTCTTTTTACTGGTTTCTTCCCTTTAGTCCTTTCTCTATTTGCTTTTTGCTGCTTAGTTTTCTTTTCTTCATTTCAACCCAGTTTTTGAGCTTTTCCTCTGTCCGGATGCTGTCTGGACTGTCCCTCACTGACTGGAAATCCTTCTAAATCCCTGACATTATAGGAAATCAACTGCTGTTACCCTGTTTCCTTTTGGGAGATCTGACAATGATGTGAGCCCACATCCTAAGATGCTTAAGAAACATTTGAAAAGCTGAGCCCTCATTAATCAAACCACAACCCTCCCAGACTGAAAAATATTTAATATATTAATTTTTCTTTGGGTCTTATTAGTACTAGTGTCCTACTAATGTCTGACTGAATGACTCTAAGGAGATTGTTCTCAGACAAAAGTACACATGAGATTTAAAAGAAAGGACCAAAAGCATCTTATTTCTTGGGTGATGAGTGCTAATGAATTTGGGTTGCTGAGCTTATCTGAATCCACAGTAACAGGAAGAAAAAAGTTGGTAGAGACCCCAGTAAGGATTTAACAGTAATCCTATGCTGTTGCCATTCCACTTTTGTAGTTGTCTTGCTGCAGAAAATTCTTGTGCCAGTTTATCAGGCAGGGCACTTTGATCACTTTTCTCTAGTACTGTGGATTTTTGATAAAAGAACCTTCATGACAGGGGATCAAAAAGATAATGCAGATGTGTAGTAAATAGGAGAATCCATCAATGTAATATATCTTTATTAAGGAACTATAGCTTGAGTCATCCTTCCAGTAGATATCTTGGAAAAACACCAATGTGCTTCATGAGAGAGTCACCTGCCACTGACAGGGAATCCTGGTTGTAGACCCCTCCATCCCCCCAGTCTCACCTTCCATCCCTCATCTCCTTCCATTACCCTCCCTAAGTCCACTGATAAGGAAGGTCTTCCTCCCCTTCCATCTAACCCTAGTCTATCAGGTCTCATCAGGACTTACTTGGTGGCCTAGTAAAGCTGCTCCTCCCTCAGGGGGAGGTGAACAAAGAGCCAGCCACTGAGTTCATGTCAGAGACAGCCCCTGTTACCCTTACTAGAGAACCCACTTAGACACTGAGCTGCCATGGGCTACATCTGTGCAGGGGGTCTATGTCCTCTGCATGCATTGTCCTTGGTTGGAATATCAGTCTCAGAAAAGACCCCTGTACCCAGCTTTTTTTGGTTCTATTGGTCTCCTTGTGGAGCTCCTGTCTCCTCCATGTCTTTCATCTCCCTCTTCTTCCATAAGATTCCCTGCACTCTACCCAAAGTTTGGCTATGAGTCTCAGCATCTGCTTTAACACCCTGCAGGGTAGAATCTTTCAAAGGAGCTCTCTGGTAGGATCCTGTCTTGTTCCCTGTTTTCTCCCTCTTCTGATGTGCATCCTGTTTGCCTTTCTGAATGAGGATTGATCATCTCACCCAGGGTCCTCCTTCTTGCTTAGCTTCTTTAGGTGTACAGATTTTAGTATGTTTATCCTATATTATATGTCTAATATCTACTTATAAGTGAGTATATACTGTGTGTCTTTCTACTTCTGGGATACTTCACTCAGGATAACCTTTTCTAGTTCCCACCATTGGCCTGCAAATTTCACGATTTCCTTGTTTTTAATTACTGAGGGCAAACACATGCCAGAACCAAGCCACACAATTGGAGGGAGCCTTTGTAAGAAGAAGAAAGCCACAAATACTATACTTTTAATAGTGTTCTTACTCTTTGATTTTAATAACTTGATCCATATTGACATGCAGTGATTCTTACATCAGTTCTCTCTCTTACCATCAAGCATCTCTTCTTTTTGTTCGAAGTGTTCCTGATAGTAATTCAATTAATACTGAATGAACCAAGGTAATGGCAATTGCACTATTATACTTTCAAATGTCTGAAGCTTTATTTTAATTTTTATTTATTTTTTTATTTTTGATGATGATTGTGTTACACAAAGAGCTTCAAAGGCAGAAAATTAAAAGAAACTTTGAAGATATCAATCATGGGAGACCACGTTCGTATTCTTCGCACATGAAACCACCAAAATACACACACCTCAAGTGTTTGAGATAATTTTCAACCTTTTCAATGTCAAAAGATAGGCAGAAGATCAATTTATAAAGAGCAAAAAATCTTGAATCTTTGTTGCCTGACTGTAACATTGCAAGCTCTGTATAAGCAGGGTACTCTCCAATTTCTTCAAGTCCATGTTTAACCTAATGAGAAATGGGTGGTTAGTTGCGTTATTACTGTTTTATTTGATTGTTCTTTTTACTTGTAAGTATGATTTGTATTAATAAAATGTTAACAATATTTTCTTCCTCCAGAGTCATGAATTTTCTTGCACCTAAGCCCAGGTGCTCACCTACAAACTACAGACAAGATTCAAGTATACATTTTCATAGATGAAATTCAATCTGGATAAAGTATATTATTTTGTGACAAGTCACACAGAGGACCAGGAAACTGACACTAAACACCGGCTTGTGCTTGGAAAAGGTCAGATATTAACACTTTTTTCACTTGAGATGCACAGAGGGCAGGAATGGTAGTTATAACATAGTTGGGAATAACTCACTTCTTCAGGAAAGGTACTGTCCCAGTGGTTGTGAGGAACAGCTATGTCCCTTAGTGGCCAGGCTGCATACAAGACTGAACACATACAATTTTGTTCTTGCAGTGAGTTGTGTCAAAATTTATGATTCACCACAGGTGCCACATCATTCACGAAGAAAAAAAAAGAAAAAGAAATGTAAGACTATGTCTCACCCTCTTGGCAATCCCCACGATGCGATCCAAAAGGATTTGGCTTTTTATCTTAATGTAGTCGACTCTTAAAAGGGTAGGAAATTGGGCTGATGTCATATTCTGGAGTTCCGTCTCCATGTAGATCAGAGGGTCTTTCCATGCATGCAGTATACTTAGTAGCATTCTCACAAAGTTTGGCAACTTTGAAACAGTAAGAAATAAGATAAGCAGGAGCAAGATTTGGTTTAAGTCAGTGAAGTAGAACTAAAATATTTATTCATTATTCTTATGGGATGTAGAATATTTCTGAAGATGTAATTATGCACAGTAATTGAATTTCAACCATTCTCCTACATTTTCCTAAGTGATTCAATGTGTTAGATAATGACTACTTTTTCTAATGAACCATCATGCTGCTTTTATCGTATTTTAATTTGGAAATTGTACCATTTGATATTCCTATGTAAGGCCTTGTCTATATGGTTTTATCACTTGTTGAGAATTAAAAACTTTGCTGTTTAAAAAAAAACTTTGCTGCTATTCAGTAGATGCCAATGGGATCTGATTCAGAAAATCAATTCTCACTGTTAAGGTTAAGTGGTGCAAGCATTTTGACTTAGATTCATCACTTTGATTATTCACAGTTTTACTTATTTAAAGTTCTTAGGTTATTTTGGAATACAAGAACAAAAATTTCATAAAGAAAACATGGCATTTAGAAATGAGCAATCCTCCTTCTGCTTCCCTCCATGCCCTTGCAGCCATCTTTCAGCAGGAGCAGGAGAAGACTAATGGAAGATGTGGCCTTCATTGTGAGCATCATGGGAATCTCACTGTAGTTTGGCCTCCCTGTATGTGTTCAAGGCAAGGATCATACATATAGCTCATATTTAATTTAAAATATTTGATATGTTTGATACCCTTTAGCTACTCTAGTGGCAACAAAAATAAATAGTGGAGAAGTCCAGTGGCTGTTGCAAAGGAAAACTTATAAAGATATGAAGGGAAGAAATAGTGAAAATGGTGATGGATCCTGGGAGCATTTTGGCATATCGCGAATAGTGAGTGCTTGAGTTGGAAGAAGAGAAGATTCCACCATTTACTGTGCATGCCTCTGGTAAGAGTTCTGCATTAACCTAAAAGAATCTTCAATTTACTTTTTTTATTCAGTGCAATAATATTACATTCTGTCCTGACAGTGGAGTGAATTTAATACAGTAATTTGTGAAGTGTCTGCTGATGTTTCAACAAATTCCATTGCTTCCTCTTCTTCACTTCTCATTGTTACTTCAATATGACTTTTAGATCAAATCAGTTCAAAATAAGTTATGGCAGGGAATCAGATAGTAGACATTGTAAGAATTATAAAGTATAGGTGCCATTGTAAGTTGATCCTACCTTCACACGTAAGAGCATAGTTTCAGCCCAAGGGACATTATATGGTATTTCTGAGCCTATTGGTCATATATAGTAAATAAAATTGTATTTGACTTCTAAATGGATAATTTATAGCTATGCTGGGTAATTAAATAAAATAGTTTTCATTGTTCATCAACTATGGAAGATGATTTTTTCATTACTTGCTTTTTTTAGACTTTGCAGAAGGAATGAGTACCACATGTATTAAAATGCTTATAATAAGCTACAGAATGACAAACCTATGTACTGATTTAGTTGTTTAGGATAAAACCATAGGTTAAAGACTCACTGTGATTTTTTTGGCTTCCTCTTTTGTTTTTGGTGGATTGAGGGAAGAAGTGTGGCAGCTGGTAAAATTCCTGAGAACTAATTCTTTATTTCTGGTAAGTTCTATTGCCTGTAGAAGTTGAAATAGAAAGAAAGTTAGCTGTAAATAATAATATAGCAAAAAAATCCCATGACCAGAATATGAATGCTTTAATAGATATGTAATTTTAAAGTGATTGTTGTAGAAACTCGTATTTAAGGAGTGACATAATTTTAATCTACTTTTCCTCATGAGATCTATAATCTCATTTTGTTTTCCATATAAGTTTTTGCTTGTGAACAATTTCCTCTCTTACTACTTATCTTGTCTGTGTACCCATACCAAATTTAATGTTTTGAAGTAAAAT
>REGO01000331.1:980390-1007546 GCA_010120015.1 Rhombomys opimus | reverse complement strand
AAAAACAAAAACAAAAAAACAAAAAAAAAAACCCAAACACTAAGACTCATAACCAAACATTCAGCGGAGTGCAGGAAATCATATGAAAGAAGGGGGAGTTAGTATGATGTGGAAAGAATAGGAGCTCCACAAGGACCAAATATATCTGGGCACAGGGGTCTTTTCTGAGACTGACACTCCAACAAGGACCATGTATGGATATAACCTAGAACCTCTGCTCGGATGTAGCCTGTGGTAGCTCAATAACAAATTGGTTTCCCATAGTAAGGGGAACAGGAACTATTTCTGACAGGAACTCAATGTCAGGCTCTTTGACCTCCCCAACCCCCAAGGGAGGAGCAGTCCTGATAGGCTACAGAGGAGGACTTTGCAGCCAGTCCTGAAGATACCTGATAAAACAGGGTCTGATGAAAGGGGAGGAAATCCTCCCCAATCAGTGGACTTGGAAAGGGGCAGGGAGGAGATAAGGGAGGGAGGGTGGGATTGGGAGGGAATGAGGGAGCAGGATACAGCTGAGATACAGAGTTAATAAAATGTAACTAATAAATAAATAAATAAATAAGTTTGGAAAAAAACAGTAAGGTTTTAAAAAATCATCTTCTAAGATTTGAACCAAAGTCATAGTACATACCCATCTATCTTTAAGTTCTCTTGTTTCTTGTGGCTCAAAGCTAATATATTTACTTTAACTGGGCATTGCAAAAGTTGGGCCTTCTTTCTAGCAACACTGAATATATACAAATATACCACCTAAGTTAATCATAAATTTTCAATGAAATTGATTTACACATGACAAAATTAATTATCAAATCTGGGCATCTTAAAAATGGAACAAACAATGAAGAATTTAAAATAAAAAATATTAATGTGTTTATTTACAAACATAATTTTTAAACATATTTGTGTAACTATGTTATTTAATATGTCTATTATTTAAAATTAACAGCTATTTTGTGAAACTTCAATAGATCACTAGGAATATTGGGAATTTTAAAACTTATCAACCTAAATAAAGAAGGAAAAGAAGCACATGAGTGAAAAGGATAACATGAGTATAGATTTACTGAAAATTCAGGAACACATTTTGCAGTTGCACTTTGTTAGATTAAGGCATTACTTAATTGTTTTCTTCTTTCACAGTGATTCACTTAGAATTGATAACAAACAACTATCAAGCAGAGAGAACCTACTCCAACTGCTAAACCTGTTTCTTTATTGAACAAGATCAAGTAAAAGAAATCTTATGTATTTCCTAGCATTCGGGAGCGCTGAAAGACACAATTTGTCTCCCACTCTAATACCTGACACAGAGACAGTTTAGGTTAGCCCTATTCAATCTGTGGACTTCATTACAATAAAATTCTTTCTTCTTTGATATATCCAAAGAGCGTGCTCAATGAAGAATGCCAAAGAAAATGTTTTCCAATGAGCATGATCAGGACAGCAAAGTTTTTCCCCTATGGCAATTTTTAAATGTTTAAGTCACAGAATATTTACATTTATACTTATTTTTTCATTTTTATTTATTTTTATTTATTACAGTCTATTCACTTTTTATCCCAGCTGCAACCCCCTCCATCCTTCCTTCCCAATACCAGCCTCCCTCCTTCATCATCTCCCATTCCCCTTCCCAAGTCCACAGATAGGGGAGGTCTTCCTCCCCTTTCACCTGATGCTAGCCTGTCATATCTCATTGGGACTAGCTGCACTGTCTTCCTCTGTGGGCTGGTAAGACTGCTCTTTCCTCAGGGGTAGGTGATCAAAGAGCCAACCACTGAGTTCGTACCAGAGACAACTCTTGTTACCTTTATTAGGGAACCCACTTGGACACTGAGCTGCCATGGGCTACATCTGTGCAGGGAATCTATGCCCTCTTCATGCATTGTTGTTGGCTGGAGTATCAGTCTCAGAAAAGACCCATGGGCCCAGATTTTTTTTTTGGACAGTAAGCTGCCATGAGCTACATCTGTGCAGGGAGTCTATGCCCTCTTCATGCATTGTTGTTGGCTGGAGTATCAGTCTCAGAAAAGACCCGTGGGCCCAGATATTTTTTTGGTTCTGTTGCTGTCCTTGTGGAGATCCTGTCATCTACAGGTTTTTCTCTCTCCCCCTTTCTTTCATAAGATTCTGCACACTCTGCCCAAAGTTTGGCTATGAGTCTCAGCACCAGCTTCAATACCCTGCTGGTTAGAGTCTTTCTTAGGACCTCTGTGGAAGACTTGTGTATACTTACAGATACATTTTTAGTAAAATAAATTGAGAGAAATTTTTGAGATATCTCTGCATTCATTACAAAGCTGAGGTTCCCTAAACTGACTTACTCATTTGCACAATTCCTGGCTGATCTTTATTTTACCTGTGGAAGTGTGCTATTGAAAATTAAGCTCACAATGCTGTCTCATCTAAGCAGCTGGACAATGAAATCACTAGCAGAAAGGCTTCTTTTGAAAAAAGCTGGAAGTAAAGGAGGTACTTACAAATTTAGCAAAAGCTTCCAATGAGGAGGCGCCGGACACCTGAAAGAAGAGAAGGTGAACAAATGAAAAACTCATCAATAAAAATAAGCATGAGGGAGCAAGATGGCGGCACCGGGAGGACTCTCATTCTGACCTGGCACAGCAGGATCGGCACAGTGACCAGCAATCAGAACTCGCAGCCATAAAACACAAGTGATTGTGTTTCCCAGGTGAGAGGATACCCCACGGTGGGGGATTCAATCAGCTAAACTGATCATGGTCCCAGACTGAACTGTGCACACCACAACATCAGAGACTGAAATTTCCAGTCGAGAGATAACCCCATGGTGCAGAAAACGATTGGAACCGACCTTAGGTCACCCAGATATCCCCTGGAAAAGACTCGGGTTCCGTGGGTGCCCTGGGAGCCAGCCCAGAGCCAGAGCCAGGGACCCAGGCTCCAGCACAGAGCCCTGCCTGTGTGCCTGATTCGCTGCCCCAGATAGAACTGTGGGCCCCAGGGGACCAGAAACTGAGTTTTACTGTCAGGTGCAAACCCACAGGAAGGGAATCGGCTGGTCTGATCTCAGAGCACTCAGCTGAAACCCCCACCCTGAAAAGGTCTCGGGAATATTACCCAGTTTAGGCAGACTCCCAGACTCCCAAAGGCCTGAAAGGCGGAGCCAAACGCATCTGTGCCTGTGGGTTCTACTCACCATCCCAGACAGAACGGTGGTCCCCAAAGAAAAGACTGGGGTCCCTGTCAGGAGGAAACCTCACAGCAGGGGGATCATCAAGACTAACGTTCAGGACACCCAGCACCAAAAGACTTTGTGGATTCATGCAGACTCTAGGCTCTAGCCTTCTACTGCAGGCTGGAGTGCTGTGCTCAGCCTCCATTGTTGAGTACACCTAGGGCACTGGGTCACACAGCTGCATCCTCAGACCTACAAAAGCCAGAGAGCCATTACACCAGCCCTCAGATACTGTGCCAAGGATCAACCAGTTATCCCTAATTGGACTGACAAAACTGTGGGAATACCTGGTCCTTCAAGAGGGCTGCACTCAAAAATTACACCTTAAGAGCAACAGCTGCTGTTGCTCACTAAATTCAGAGCAAAAAACCCAGCAGCAGGACAGCCATCACCAGGACCTCTCCTGAGCAGAGGAGAGCCTTCCTGAATACCACAGTTACCATACAGGTCCATACACCTGAAGTGAACTGTGACAGTTTCTGAGAAGCACCACTATTCAGTTGACCACACGCCAAAAGCAGGGAAGAACTTCAGAACCCCGCCAAGTGGATTCTCCCCATCCCAGGACTCAGCAGGCACCAGAAATTAACAGACAACACCTGGGACAGAGAGATGGGTAGAGGCCAGCAAAAAAAAGCACAACCAACAAAAGGCAAAACAACATGGCATCCCCAGAACCCAGTTATCCAGGGTCAAGTAGCCCTGGACACCCTAACATAAGTGAAATTCAAGAAGATGACCTAACATTCATGCTAATGAAGAGGTTAATGGAGGAAGTAAATAAAATGTGTAAAGAATTAGGGGAAGATATAATAAAACAGATTATGGTCATCCCTAAAGAAATACAGGAAGATGCAGCCAAACAGTCTATGTTACTGAAAGAAATAAAAGAAACAGGGGAACGCTCAAACAAACAGCTGAAGGAATTTAAGGAAAAACAGAAAATACAGTCAGACAGGTAAAGGAAAACAACAAAATGGTTCAAGATCTGAAGATAGAATTGGAAGAATTAAAGAAACCACAAATGGAGAAAATCACGGAGAGGGAGAACCTAGGAAAGAAAAACAGGAACTACAGAGGTAAGCATAACCAGCAGACTACAAGAGATGGAAGAAAAAATCTCAGGTGTGGAAGATACAATGGAAGAAATAGATGTATTAGTCAAAGAAAATAATAAATCTAAAAAATTCCTGACACAAACCATCTAAGAAATCCAAGACAACATAAAAAGACAAAACGTAAGAATAATAGGAATAGAGGAAAAAGAAGATTCCCTCCTCCAAGGCCCAGAAAATATTTTCAACAAAATCATTGAAGACAATTTCCCCAACTTAAAGGGGAAGCCTATAAGAACACAAGAGGCCTACAGAACACCTAATAAATTAGACCAGAAAAGAAAATCCTCCTGTCACATAATAATCAAAACAGTAAGTATATAGAACAAACAAAAAATACTAAAAGTTGCAAGGGAAAAAGGCCAAGTAACGTATAATGGTAAACCCATCAGAATCACACCTGACTTCTCAACAGAAACTATGAAAGCCAGAAGAGCCTGGACGGATATCATGCAGAGCTTAAGAGAACACAGATGTCAGCCTAGGCTACTGTACCTAGCAAAACTCTCAGTCCTCTTAGATGAAGAAAACAAGATATTCAATGACAAAAACAAATTGCAATACCTACACACAAATCCAGCATTACAGAAGTTACTAGAAGGAAAAATACAACCCAAGAAAACAAACTAATTTCAAGAAATCATAGAAAATAAATAACTTCACTACAGCAAAACAAAAGTAGCCAAACACACAAACACACTACCATGGCCAACATCAATATCAAAGGATCTAACAGCCACTGGTCATTAATCTCCCTCAATATCAATGGACTCAATTCTCCAATAAAAAGACACAGACTAACAGAATGGATGCATAAACAAGACCCAACAATTTGTTCCATACAAGAAACACACTTAAATCACAAAGATAGACATTACCTGAGAGTAAAGGGCTGGAAGACGGTTTTCCAAGAAAATGGACCCAAGAAGCAAGCAGGAATAGCCATGCTAATATCTAAAAAATTAGATTTCTAACCAAAATCAATCAAAAGAGATAGAGAAGGACACTTCATACTCATCAAGGGAAAAATCCACCAGGAAGATATCACAATCCTGAACATCTATGCCCCAAATGCAAGGGCACCCACATTTGTAAAAGAAACTTTAATAAAACTTAAATCACACATAGATCCCCACACAATAATAGTGGGAGACTTCAACACCCCACTCTCAACAAAGGACAGGTCAACAAAACAGAAATTAAACAAAGAAACAATAACTCTGACAGAGGTCATGAATCACATGGACCTCACAGACATCTATAGAACCTTTCACCCAAACTCAAAAGAATTTACCTTCTTCTCAGCACCTCATGGAACCTTCTCCAAAATAGACCAAAATAGTTACAAAGCAAGCCTAAACAGATACAAAAATATTGAAATAATCCCTTGTATCTTATCTGATCACCATGAACTAAACATGTACCTCAATGACAAAAATAGGAAAAGGCCTATACACACATGGAAACTGAACAACTTGCTTCTAAATGACGGCTGGGTCAGAGAAGAAATAAAGAAAAAAACTAAAGACTTCCTAGAATTCAATGAAAATGAAGGCACAACATACTCAAACTTATGGGACACAATGAAAGCAGTGCTAAGAGGAAAGTTCATAGCACTAAGTGCCTTCAAAAAGAAATTCGAAACATCTCATGCAAGCAACTTATGGCTCACTTAAGAGCCCTAGAAAAAAAAAGAAGCAGACACACCAAAGAGGAATAGACGGCTGGAAATAATCAAACTCAGGGCTGAAATTAATCAATTAGAAACAAATAAAACAATTCAAAGAATCAATGAAACCAAGAGCTGGGTCTTTGAGAAAATCAACAAGATAGATAAACCCTTAGCCAAACTAACTAAAAGGCAGAGAGACACCACCCAAATCAACAAAATCAGAAATGAAAAGGGGGACATAGCTACAGACACTGAGGAAATCCAAACAATCATTAGGACTTACTTCAAAAGTCTATTTGCCACAAAATTTGAAAATCTAAATGCAATGGACAATTTTCTTGACCAGGTAAACCAAAGCAGAATTCTACATGCAAAAGCAGAATTAAGACCAGGTAAACCAATTAAATAGTCCTATATCCCCTAAGGAAATAGAAGCTGTAATCAAAAGTCTACCATGCAAAAAGAACCCAGGGCCAGATGGTTTCAGTGCCGAATTCTACCAGACCTTCAAAGAAGAGCTAATACCAATACTCTTCAAACTATTCCACAAGATAGAAACAGAAGTAACACTACCAAACTCACTCTATGAAGCCACAGTCACCTTGGTACCTAAACCTCATAAAGACCCAACAAAGAAAGAGAATTTCAGGCCAATTTCCCTCATGAACATTGATTCAAAAATACTCAACAAAATACTTGCAAACTGAATCCAAGAACACATCAAAGACACCATCCACTACGACCAAGTAGGCTTCATCCCAGGCATGCAGAGGTGGTTCAATATACAGAAATCCATCAATGTGATCCACCACATAAACAAACTGAAGGAGAAAAAGCACATGATCATCTCCTTAGATGCTGAAAAGGCATTTGACAAAATCCAACATCCATTCATGTTAAAGTATTGGAGAGATCAGGAATACAAGGAACATACCTGAACATAGTGAAGGCAATATACAGCAAGCCTATAGCCAACATCAAACTCAATGGAGAGAAACTTAAATCATTCCCACTGAAATCAGGGAAAAGGCAAGGCTATCCACTCTCTCCATATCTTTTCAACATGGTTCTTGAAGTCCTAGCTAGAGCAATAAGACAATTGAAGGAGATCAAGGGGATACAAATTAGAAAAGAAGAAGTCAAAGTGTCACTATTTGCAGATGATATGATAGTATACCTGAGTGACCCCAAAAACTCTATCAGGGAACTCCTACAGCTAATTAATACCTTCAGCAGAGTGGCTGGATAAAAAATTAACTAAAAAAAAATCAGTAGCCTTCCTGTATACAAAGGACAAAAGGGCTGATAAAAAAATTAGGGAAACAACAACCTTCACAATAGCCACAAACGACATAAAGTACCTTGGTGTGAACCTAACCAAGCAAGTCAAAGACTTGTATGAAAAAAATTTCCAGTCTCTGAAGAAAGAATTAGAAGAAGATATCAGAAAATGGAAAGATCTCCCATGCTCATGGCTTGGCATGACTAATATAATAAAAATGGCCATCTTACCAAAAGCAATCTACAGATTCAGTGCAATTCCCATCAAATTACCAACACAATTCTTTACAGACCTGGAAAGAAAAATTTTCACCTTCATATAGAAAAACAAGAAACCCAGAATTGCTAAAACAATTCTCTACAGTAAAAGATCTTCAGGAGGTATCTCCATCCCTGATCTCAAGCTGTACTATAGAGCAACAATACTAAAAACTGGATGGTAATCGCATAGAAACAGACTGGTGGATCAGTGGAATCGAATAGAAGACCCTAACATAAATCCACACACTTATGGACACCTGATTTTTGACAAAGATGCCAAATCCATTCAATGAAAAATAAGAGAGCATCTTGAACAAATGGTGCTGGTCTAACTAGATGTCTACATGTAAAAAAATGAAAATAGATCCATACTTATCACCCTGCACAAACTGAAGTCCAAGTGGATCAAAGACCTCAACATAAAACCGGACACATTAAATCGGTTAGAAAAAAAGTGGGGAATACCGTTGAACTCATTGGCACAGGAGACAACTTCCTGAACAGAACACCAACAGCACAGGCTCTAAGAGCAACAATCAATAAATGGGACCTCATGAAACTGAAAAGCTTCTGTAAAGCAAAGGACACTGTCCTCAGAACAAAACGACAGCCTACAGATTGGGAAAAGATCTTCACCAATCCTATATCTGACAGAGGGCTAATATCCAGTATATATAAAGAACTAAAGAAGTTAAACAGCAAAAAATCAAGTAATCCAATTAAAACCTGGGGTACAGAGCTAAACAGAATTCTCTGCAGAGGAATATTGAATGGCAGAGAAACATTTAAAGAAATGCTCAGCCTCATTAGCCATCAGGGAAATGCCAATCAAAACGACTTTAGATTTCCCCTTACACCCATCAGAATGGCTAAGATCAAAAACTCAAGAGACAACACATGCTGGAGAGGTTGTGGGGAAAGGGGAACCCTCCTCCACTGCTAGTGGGAATGTAAACTTGTACAACCACTCTGGAAAGCAATCTGGTGCTTTCTCAGACAACTAGGAATAGTGCTTCCTCAAGTTCCAGCTATACCACTCCTAGGCATATATCCAAAAGATTCTCAAGTACACAATAAGGACATTTGCTCAACCATGTTAGTAGCAGCCTCATTTGTAATAGCCAGTAGCTGGAAACAGCCCAGATGCCCCTCAGCAGAGGAATGGATGCACAAAATGTGGTATATCTACACAATGGAATATTACTCAGCAATAAAAAACAAGGAAATCACGAAATTTTCAGGTAAATGGTGGGATCTGGATCATTCTGAATGAGCTATCCCAGAAGCAAAAAGATGTGCACAGTATATACTCACTCATATAAACATATAATATAGGATAAAACTACTAAAATCTGTACACCCAAAGAAACTAATCAAGAGGGAGGACTCTTGCTAAAATGCTCAATTCCTATCCAGAAAGACAAAGAGGCTGGACATCAGAAGAAGGAGAAAAGAGGGAACAAGTCAGGAGCCTGACACAGAGGACCTCTGAAAATCTCTGCCCTGCACACTATCAATGTAGATACTGATACTTATGGGCAACCTTTGGACAGAGTGCAGGGAATCTTAGGAAAAAAGTGGGAAATAGTAAGATCTGGAGAGGACAGGAACTCTATAAGGAGAGCAACAGACCAAAAAAATCTGAGCCCAGGTTTCTTTCCTGAGACTGCTATTCCAACCAAGGACTATGCATGGAGATAACCTAAGACCCCTGTACAGATGTAGCCCATGGCAGTTCAGTATCCAAGTGGGTTCCATTGTAATAGGAACAGGGACTGTCTCCGACATGAACTGATTGGCCTGCTCTTTAATTTCCTCCCCCTGAGGGGGAAGCAGCATTACCAGGCCACAGAAGAAGACAATGCAGCCACTCCTGATGAGACCTAATTGACTAGGATCAGAAGGAAGGAAAAGAAGTCCTCCCCTATCAGTGGACTTGGGGAGGGGCATGCAGGCAGAGGGTAGAGAAAGGGAGGGATTGGGATGGGAGGAGGGAGGGAACCATGGGGCGGATACAAAGTGAGTAAAGTGTAATTAATGAAGAAAAAAAAAAGCATGAGCCTTTTAGAGGACCTTTTGTAGTAGGCTCCCATCATGTTTCCTCTCTTCCACTGCTTCTGGTGTCTATCCTGCTTGCCATTCAGTGTGAGATTTAAGCATTCTTCCTAAGGTCCTCCTTATTGTTTAGCTTCTTTAGCTCTGTAGCTTTTAGTACAGCTATTCTATTGTATAGGGCTAATATCTGCTTATACTTGAGTGTATGCCATGGGTGCCTTTCTGTTTCTGAGTCATTCAGGGTTATCTTTTCTAGTTCCATCAATTTGCCTGCATACTTATTGGTTTCCTTGTTTTTAACAGCTAAGTAGAAAGGCTCTGCCTAATAGGGAATTGAAGCAGATGCTAAAACTGATAGCCAACCTTTGGGCAGAGCACAAGGAGTCTTATTGAAGAAGGGGGGATAGAAGGACATGGAGAGGACAAGAGCCCACAAAGTGTCCAACAAAGCCCAAGGGGTCCTGCAGAGACTGATGCACCAACCAAGGACTATGCATGGAGACAACCTACACCTCCTGCTCAGATGTAGCAGACTGGCAGCTCAGTCTCCATGTGGGTGCCTGAGTAAGGGGAGCAAGGTGAGTAAGGAGAGCAAGTTCTGGCATGAACTCAGTTGCCAGCTCTTTGATCACTTGCCCCTGGAGATGAGACTTTGCCAGCCTACAGAGGAGGAGGGTTCAGACAGTCATGATGAGACTTGATAAGCTATGGGCAGATGGCAATAGTGAAGAACACCCCCTTTCTGCAGACTAGGAGAAGGAGATAGAGTAAATACACACTTAATGCTGTTGTAGACATACTCCTTACAGGACGCCCATTGTGGCACTCAAGTTTTATCTCTTTTCTCCTCCTTGATTCTGATTTATCTTGACCACAAAACATGTAATTATCAGGAAGAGAGAACTTGTTTGTCCAGCCCTCTATTGTCTAAGCATTATATACAGGTATGCACTGGAATTGCTTAAACAATGTTTTCAAACATTAATGGTTTCTGAAAATCTATTATTTTAAATTTTTTTTTTACTGTCGTGACTCTACTGCAGTTTAATTAAGTTCTATTCCATTCACTGTGCACATCTTTACTAAATAAGTCATTTGTTGTAAATGACTTAATTAATTATTGCCCTGTCCCCCTTGCTCTGCTTTACAAAGGTCAGTGCCTTATTTGATATGTGAAGTTGCCTTACCTAAAATCTGACTCATGATGATGTCTATTAAACTATAAGGCGCTACCAGAACTCATCCACATTCATTGTTGAAAGATGCCTGAAGCCACGGAGGTACTTACAAATTTCCTGAATGTATCTTTAGACATGGCATTGATGTGTTCAGACAGTATGATGACGTCATCAAAAAGGTCTACGGTGACCATTTCACTAAAGCTACATCCGGTGCTTTTCCTGGGTGCAGAGGCCACATTCTCCCACATGAAGAGGCTTGACACCAACAACATGTGCAGTGCCCCTGGTGACGAAAGACAAAACTATGTTGGGATCCATCCACCCATCTGAGGTAATCAACACTATCTCTGCCCAGTTTCTTCCACTGTACTGTTTGATTTTGTGTTTCCAGGGTAGGAAATTACTGTATTGGACGGTGATAAATTAATTCCTTGTACACATTTGTACGAATATATAGTTTTAGAGATTGGAAATTTTCTAAATTTTATTTTGCTATCAGAAAAGACTTTGAAAAATTTCAAACAGTTTCAGTTTAAAATAATTTTTTTTTTGCGTACTTCTTAAGTCACTGAGTATAGAAAATTTAATATTTTGAAATTGTATCTTGTTTCCTAATGGTCAGATTCTGCAAGGCATTGGTTCTAACTGAATGTGCAGTATTTGCATTTTGTCAATGACAGCACACATTAACTGTTGAGGTACATGTAGGTTGTTTCCAGATTCTGGCTTTTTACAAGTAAAGCTGCAATGAACATAGTTGAGCAAATGTCCTTGTTGTACGTTATAGCATATTTCCAATATATGCCCATGAGTGGTGGTATAGCTAGGTCTTGGGGTGGTGTTATTCCCAATTTTCTGTAAAAGAGCCATACTGAAGTCCAAAGTGGTACACAGGGAAGCCAGCAAAGCCAACAAATCTGGTTCCAGGTGTGCCTGCAGAGACTGATGCACCAACGAAGACCATGCATGAAGAGGACCTAGATACCTTGCTCAGATGTAGCCCCTGCTCAGAATGTGAAATATTTACATTTTGACAATGACAGCACACTTTAACTGTTACTTGTATCCTCATGATTCATAGGATTAAACTAATGATTACTTGGTGCCTAATAGTGAAAATGAGGAGAATAATGTCATAAGAAGGGTAGCATATGCTGGCTTTGATAGCTCACAGTAATAAAGCCATGCATCACTGTTTCATGCAAAGACTTCAAACTGATTTTTCAATAAATTTTAGTTTTGTAATAACAGTATGCGTAGACCATGCAGTTGTTGTATTAAAGAGTTGACCAGGTTTAGATGATTCTCCCTAAGGAGAGGTAGGTGAGTCAGCATCACTGTAAACTTTCATTCCGCATGAACATGTCCTACACAAGCAAGCTAAATTGAGCATATGGATGTCAGACCATATCCATGATGCAGAATTCAGTATCTACTGAAATTCCCGATTGTAAAGCACAAACCTTACCTTTGATAGCATGAGCACACAAGCACAGAAGCCCTAGCAATCATTTTATCTCCATTTGTTGCTCTGGAAACAACCATCTTTAAATTTTTAAGCATGGTCCTTGTTGAATTCTTCATTAATTTACTGATTCAACACACGGATAATAACATTAGTCATAAAATATAGACAGTCACACTCTCAACAAAAATGAAGCAATAAACATAAAAATGTTTAAACAATGTTTTAATTATTTGGCTCTGTCACTAATAGAACTTCTGAAATTAAAACAACAAAAAAACCCACAACAACAAAAAGATTTGCAGAAATCTAAGTACTCTGCAAACTTTCATGACACCAGACATGTGTCTTAGCCTAAAAAGCAAGGCAAAGCCTGGCAGTTTAAATCTGAAGAACACTGAACAAATGATATGTTTTGTTTTGTGTATGTGGCCTTTTTATTTTGTTTGGGTATTTATTGTATTCATTGGCTCTTGTTTGTTTGTTTGGCTTTTCATTTTGGGAGAGAAACAATCTGAAGTTGAATGACTAGAGAGTTTAGGATTATCTAGGAAGAGTCAGGGAAGAAGACAAAACACAATCAAAATAAATTGTCTACAAAATCCTTAGTTAACAAAGGAACAAAATAAAATTAAAATAAGAAAAGCTAAACAGACTTCCCCTATCAGTGGACTTGGGGAGGGGCATGCATGCAGAGGGGGGAGGAAGGGAGGGATTGGGATGGGAGGGAGGAGAGAACCACAGGAGGGATACAAAGTGAATAAAGTGTAATTAATAAAGAATTAAAAAAAGAAAAGCTAAACACATTTAAAACATAGTAAAATATGTAACTAAAAACATTTGACCACAAATATGATTTCTGACTTTATTTTTCTGATATAAAAATGTGTATGCATACATATATGTGCATACATATGCATACGTAGGAATGTATATATTTGCTAGTTGAATTTCATCTGAGGAATTTTCATAGTATAAGAGTATTAAGTAATGCACAAAAATATCTTTGTTCTTCCTTTTATAAAATTTATGGATATCATTAATTATATTTTCTTACCAGTGTCACCTATAGAGCTTTAGAAAATCAACTGTGCTTTGCACCATGATTGCAGTGTCATTCAGTTTATTGCAGATTAGTTAATAGTATAAGACACACATCCACTATCATTGTCTAACTTAGACTTTCTCCTTAGTTACCTATTGTTTTGCTATTTATAAATAAACATATAGAATTACTACTAACTGAAAAACCATACACTAGAATGTAAGTATACTAGAATGATTTATGGTCTACCACTATTACTTATATTTTCTTTTTTTAAAATGTATTTATTTTTATTAATTACAGTTTATTCACTTTGTATCCCCCCATAAGGTCCTCCCTCCTCCCCTCCCAATCCCACCCTCCCTCCCCCTTTTTCACGCATGCCCCTTCCCAAGTCCACTGAAGGGGAGGTCCTCCTCTCCTTCCTTCTGATCTTAGTCTATCAGATCACATCAGGAGTGGCTGCATTGTCATCTTCTGTGGCCTGGTAAGGCTGCTCCCACCTTCAGGGGGAGGTGGTCAAAGAGCAGGCCAATCAGATTATGTCAGAGGCAGTCCCTCTTACCATTACTATGGAACCCACTTGGAAACTAAACTGCCATGGGCTACATCTGTGCAGGGGTTCTAGGTTATCTCCATACCAGGTACTTGGTTGGAGTATGAGTCTCTGGGAAGACCCCTGTGTTCAAATTTTTTGGTTCTGTTGCTCTTCTTGTGGGGTTCCTGTCCCCTCCAGATCTTACTCTTTCCCACTTCTTTTTTTTTTAATCTTTTTTTATTTTTTATTTTTTATTAATTACAGTTTATTCACTTTGTATCCCCAATAAGCCCCTCCCTCCTCCCCTCCCAGCCTCCCCCTCCCTCCCCCTTCTTTTCGATTGCCCCTCCCAAGTCCACTGATAGGGGAGGTCCTCCTCTCCTTCCTTCTGATCTTAGTCTATCAGATCCCATCAGGAACGGCTGCGTTGTCATTTCCCACTTTTTACATAAAATTCCCTGCAAGTTGCCCAACAGTTTGTAAGACTCAGCATCTGTTTTGATAGTCTGCAGGGCAGAGCCTTTCAGAGGCCCTCTGTGGCAGGTTCCTAGGTTATATTTTCAACTATATGTGGTTTTAATAAAACATGCAAAATCCTTGATTCACAATAACTGTTGGGAAAATGGTATATGAAAAACATTTTTCTTTATTCTTATGCTTATTATTTACAATTTATTCACTTTGTATCTCAGCTGTAGCCCCCTCCCTCATCTCCTCTCTGTCCTCTTCCTTCCCTTTACCCCCATGTTCTCCCCTATATTAACTTAAGAATATATATTAAATTTCTTAGGTGTTCACTCCATATTTGCTACAATACTGTTTCAAAACAGTTATACAAATCTTACCCAAAAGGCTAAACTAAATATTTCTATTAGGTTTTAAAGACTTATCTATGAACACTGGACTTTCTGTGCATAAAGAACTGAGATGAGACTCCTCCCAGAGCAGTAAAATTTCTTAGCCACTTACTGAAGGCTCCATCATCAAATAGCAGAGATGGTAACGGAGGTCAGTGAAGATACTTAGGCAGCATGATCTTACTGCTCTCCATTAATGAACGTATCACTGGGAGACAGTGGAGAAACTGTGCTAATACATTCTAAACCCAAGATGTAAGCCCAGAAATGTAGCATAGCCTCCTTCATTTAAAAACTATTGGCCAAAGGATTCTTTCAAAACAAGAGTAATGTTTTGAAGTCAAATAATCAAATAGGATAACTCACGTACATGCCTGAAGAAACAACAAAAACAACAAACAACCTGCATGGATGTAGCCCATGGCAGTTTAGTGTCCAAGTGGGTTACATAGTAATGGGAAGAGGGACTGCCTCTGACATAATCTGATTGGCCTGCTCTTTGATCACCTCCCCCTGAGGGGGGAGCAGCCTTACCAGGCCACAGAAGATGACAATGCAGCCACTCCTGATGAGATCTGATAGACTAAGATCAGAAGGAAGGGGAGGAGGACTTCCCCTATCAGTGGACTTGGGGAGGGGCATGCATGAAGAAGGGGGAGGGAGGGTGAGATTGGGAGGGGAGGAGAGAAGGTCTTATGGGGAGATACAAAGTGAATAAAGTGTAATTATAAAAGTCAAAAAAAGAATTAATTTAAAAAAACATTTCTTTTTTCATTCTGAAGTTGCTACAATTTGAAGAACTTGATACTTGTGTTCCCAGTAAATTACCACTTCTTAATTTCTTCAACATTGATCTCTAATCTTTACACTTTATTCTTCTGAAAACTGCCATGGCCAATGAATATTTTTAAACACCTGTATTTTCTAACCAATTAAATAACATTATTCTATCTCCTTTCTCTTAAGTGTGACAGTGTATGTGTTTGTATGTTTTTTTCCTATGTGCACAAGTATGTATATAAGTCAGAGAACAGCATCAGGAGTTATTAGTTAAAAACCAACTTCATTTATATTTTATATTTTGGGGGTGAAAACTCTCACTGGCATGAAACTTGCTAAATAGTTCAGTTTGGCTGGCCAGCCCAAGGACCCACCTGCCTCTCCTATGCCTGCATGGAGACTATGATCCTGAATTACTACATCTGACTCCCATTTCCCCATTTCTTCTGTTAATTCAAGTGAGAAAAAAATGCTAATTACTTACTGTCACTTAACATAAAGAGAAAAGGTTCTTGTTTTTGCAGACCACTGTGAACTGTCTACAATTACCTTGTAAATACTCTTCCTAGATTTCCTTTTTTTCTAATCTGATGTTGTATTACTCGAAAAAATACAAATGTCTGTTAACATAAGGTACATGAGATGGGGTTCTAGCAGAAGAATTCTAAAAGCCTTAGAGAAGCAACATGTTGTTCAGATCTACTCAGAAGAGCATCACGGAGAGGTACTTACAGAAATATCTGTGAGTCAGTGATAGCTGCATCTCAGAATAGTTACACCACAATAAGTGTACCACTGGAGAATGCTGCTGCGCTGGAGTCCTGATCTCTTTGTACTTTTTACCCCCTATATACTCTAGAAAATTGCCCTAAGGCCACTCACAGATGTAACAGGAAGGAAATAAGTTATCAAACCATAGATATTTGCCCGATGACCTTCATCAGATAATGTCAACAGCATCATCGATATTATCGTGCTAAAGCCAAGTTGACTTCATGGTCCACCATGGTCCTGTCAAACCACATGCAAATTGCTAATCTTTGTCACATCTAGGCTTCCCCCAACTCTTGCATCATTCTGTCACCTTTTGTACCCTTCCCACCTTGGGAGGCACTAAAGATAGATAAGTGACTTTTTCCTGAACACTGGATGACCATGTCACAGCATTATTCAATTAATTACACAAGGAAAGAAGAGTAATTTGTGTGTCTAGTCGGAACCCTTAAAAGGTAGATTTTTCTTTTGCTCATATTAGAATGCAAATCGCTGGTTCCCTCCTTTAGATTGGCCTTTAATCAAATCACAAAGTTAAAGCTGAATCCCAGAACTATTGTACCAGAACGATGTGGGTAGACATGTCTTGCCATGCTTGTTCCTAGCATTAGCTTGTAGTGCCTTTTCCTCCTGGAGACAGTCGGGCAGAAGAAGATGCCCTCGTTCCCATTCAATGGATTCCACAATGTATCTAACACTAGCCTTAACAGCGGTGAAGGGTATGGCAAACCTTGGGGACCTTACACCCTATTTACTCTAAGCATTAACATTTTATTTAAAAAAAAAAACGGCTTGTAATTGTTGGGAATGACTTTTAACATATGATTGAATAAAATCGTACCAATTATTTAACCACTGCCTTCATTTATTAACTCATCAGTTGTCTTATTATTCACTATCAAGTGAGTAAGACATTTAGAGGTCAGATTTACAAGTAGATTGGGAAACTGTCAGCATCATCCCTGAAGGCCTAGAACTTCCTACATCATGGATGTCTAAAATGGTATCTGGATTTTGGATTTCTGTGAGTGCTAAATAAAATCCTTCTAAGTGCTAACTAGAGTATGATCTGGTCCAATTCTCACATCTTTCCACTCTTCCAAAAAGAAAATCTGGGCCTACACTTTATAATGTATCTATAGTTAAAAATTATTCTTCATGAGTGCTTGTATTTGAGTTAGCTCATGCCTTGCTATGGCCCCACCAGGCGTGCTAGGTGTAGTTCACATACGTTTCCCACAGACAGTTCTCTACTTCTGGCTCTTAGCTGTCCCTCTTTAAAGTAGCTGTACATCTGAAGTAAATATTCTCTGGTAGGGCCTGGGACTGGATGAGCAACCTCTTCATAGACAAAATTCTGGGACAGCAAAGGCTGTTTAACAGTTCTTTATCCTCAGGCAAAAGTCTTCCATTGAACACTGTGTTGCTGATATCCTGCTGAACACTCTTGTGAAATATCCCTGTGTTCAGGACAGAATTGTAAGCAATGCGCTCTTTGAGGAAAGGATCACTGTCCACACATAGGACGAACTCAGCTTTGTTCATCTTCACTTCTCTGTACTTATCCATTCACGGTTGCTTGTAGTCCATAGGATTTGGAGTTGAGAATGTATCTCTGATTAGATGACACTTAAGACACAGTTTAGGTGGTTGTTGTATCCTTTTTTTAAAGTTACCATCAGTGTATATACTGTATCCTAAGTAATTTTTAAATAATTCATACTGTAGACTTTCATTTTCCATAAATGTGGTGATTCCAGGCTTCTTTTTGTATAATAAAAGAAGTGGTATCTATCTGTGTATATAAATATGTATGTATAAGTGTACTTGTCCCTTTTGTCTAAGGAATTTTCATATAATTTAAATTTAAATAAAATTTAAAAATACCACTTTTATCTATTTTATAAAATTTACAGCTGTCACTAATTTTGTTTCCTTGCCAATGTTACCTATAGATCATAGGTAGCAGAAGACTGTTAATATCTTATTATCATTCAGTTTACCCCAGATTGGCAAAGACTGTAATACACACATTGTCTCCTTTAAACTTCAACACCAAATCTTTTAAAAGTTGATTCTAGTAGGCAAATTCACAAGACCAAGGAAACAAAAGCTATATTTCCCCCTCTTCTCTTTGGAATTGTAAAAATTCAAACACATTGACTATTGTCTTTCCAATAAATTACTATTTCTTTTAAACTACTCTTTCATTTATTATTATTATTAATTATAATTTAACCACTTTGTACCCAAGGGTTAGTCTCCTCCCTCATTTCCTCCAGGAACAACTCTCCCTCCTTCGCTCCCTGACCTATATCTCTCCTCTGATACAGGAGGTCTTCCTCCCTTACTATCTGACCTTAGCCTATCAGGTCTCATCAAACTTTATGGATCCTCTTTGTCTATGGCCAATTAAGGCCACCTCACCAGGATCAGGTGATCAAAGAGCAGTCCATTGAGTTCATGCCAGAGACTGCTTCTGTTCCCCTTATTAGAGCACCCCCATGGGCTATATTTGATCAGGGGTCTAGGCCCTCTCCATGCATGGTCCTTGGTTGATCCATCAATTTCTACAAGCCCCCCGGGCTCAGATTTTTGGCTCTCTTGGTCTCCCTGTGAGGCTCCTGTCCCTTCCAAGTCTTTCTATCTCCCTCTTCTTCCATAAGATTCCCTGCACTCTGCTTAAAGTTTAGCTATGAGTCTAAATACCCTGCTGGGTAGAGTCTTTCAGAGCCCTCTGTGGTGGGCTCCTGTCCTTTTCCCTGTCTTCTCCCACTTCTAATGTTTATCCTGTTTTTTGTTCTGAACGAGGATTACATATCTACCCTAAGGTTCTCCTTGTAGTTTAGCTTCTTTAGAAAAAAAATATAGTTATATATAAATATATATATACATATATATACATATATATAGTTCTAAATATATCTATATATAGTTCTCTCTATATATATATTATCAATTGCTTTTATTTTTAATTAAAGTTTTCTTTTTTATTATTAACTATTTCTGACATGAACTCAATGACTGCCTCCTTTACCTCCCTCCCCTGCTCTGAGGAAGGAACAGCCTTGCTAGATCACAGAAGAGGTCATATTAGCCAGTCCTGAAGATACCTGATAAGCTAGGGTCAGGTGGAAGGGGAGGAGGACCTCCCCTAGCAGTGTACTTGGAAAGGGGCAAGGAAGAGATGAGGGAAAGAGGGTGTGGTTGGTAGGGAATGAAGGAGGGGGCTACAGCTGGGATACAAAGTAAATAATCTGTGATTAATATAAAAAATAGAACTATATATTTTAATATGAAATCCTATGTTTTATGGCTAATATCCACTTATAAGTGAGTATATATCATGTGTGTCTTTCTGCTTCTGGGTTAACTCACTCAGGATGATCTTTCTTAGTTCCATCCATTGCCTGCAAATTTCATGATTGCCTTGTTTTTATTGGCTGAGTAGTATTGGCTGTGTAAATGTACCACAACTTCTGTACAGATTTCTTCGTTGAGGGACATAGGTTGTTTCCAGCTTCTGGCTATTACAAATAGAGCTGCTACAAACATTGTTGGGCAAATGTCCTTCTTGTATAGTTGAGCATATTTTGGATATATGCCAGGGGTGGTATAGCTGGATCTTAATGTAGCTGTTTCTAATTGTCTGGGAAAGCAACTCAAACAAATCTGTACAATAAAAGATCTTCTGGAGGTATCTCAATCCCTGATCTCAAGCTGTACTATAGAGCAACAGTAATAAAAACTGCATGGTACTGGAATAGAAACAAAATGGAAGATCAATGGAATCAAATAGAAGACCCAGAAATACACCCACATACCTATGGATACTTGATTTTTCACAAAGAAGCCAAAAGCATGTAATGGAAAAAAGACAGCATCTTCAACAAATGGTGCTAGTCTAAGTGGATGTCTACATGTAAAAAATGAAAATAGTTTTGTGCAGGGTGATAAGTATGGATCTATTTTCATTTTTCTGCATGTAGACCTCCAGTTGGACCAGCACCATTTGTTGAAGATGCTATCTTTTTTCCATTGTATGGTTTTGGCGTCTTTGTCAAATTGACCTCATGCAGGAGCAAATTGATACCTTATGGCAAATCGCTCAACTTGGCTGTCAATGGAAGTATGCTGGACTTTGTGTCACTAGCATACAATATGAGAATTTTTCCTGTGCTGCAAATCTGTCTAAACAATTGTCTAGCTATATTTTAGGTAATTGGACTGGAGAATTCGATACTATGATGGAGCAGCTGAGAGTGGCCATTGTTATGGTAAATTCTACCAGAGTGGACACAGGACTAGCCACAGGATTATCATCATGGATTGCTGCAGCCATGAATCATCTGAAGGAATGGGCAGGCATGGGAGCGTTACCAGGCCTTCTGGTGTTGGTCGCCTTGGTTTGCCTGTGGTGTATACACAAGATTAGAGTCTCACAACAGTGTAATGCAGCCATGATCATTCAGGCCTTTACAGCCATTGAAGCAGGACAGTATCCCCAAGCATGGTTGGCTACCATAAAAAGCTAAAATGTTACGCTCAGGATGCGAGGCTAAGCACTGCACTCAGGGTCAGCCGCTTTCGACCCAGAGAAGAGCATGTCTGATTGCATGCGGGTTGATGCCCCGGGTCCCGCCTCTGAGAAAAAGGTATTGGACAGGTCTGATGCTTTTTGGGTAGATGACACCTAAATGAACATTGGTACAAAGTCCCAATTTATTTCTAATATCAGAGATCAGACCTCTACTCTTGCCTGACGCGTCTAAAACAAAAAGGGGGAACTGTAGAGAGCTGCGTAATGCCGCGCCTTAAAGATGGAGCTGGTTTCTGCCTTCAGCCTTCCACCTTCCCGATGGTGAGTGCTCTCTGTCACAAACAACTCCATATTTGGCTAAGGCTGAGGATCTGGCTTGCTCCCATGTATGTGGACCTATCTGCATTGCCCACGAGGCACGCTGGGGTTGGCTACCCAGAGGCTATTTTAAGCTGTGGGCTGGCTTTCCCCAGGGTCAGAAGATTGTTCAAGGTTCCTGAATAAACTGCATTGAGAAGAACAACAACAAAAAAAAAGATCAGAAAGAAGGAGAGGAGGACCTCCTCTGTCAGTGGACTTGGGGAGAGGCATGCATGCAGAAAGGGGGGGAGGGTGGGACTGGGAGGGGAGGAGGGAGGGGCTTATGGGGGGATACAAAAGGAATAAACTGTAATTAATAAAAGTTAAATAAAAAATTTAAAAAAAAAAAGAAAACTTGAGACTCAAGTCGTGTCTGCCACATTCTAAATATATGTGATGTGGTTGTAACACATTACTTAATCTTAATCTGCATGCTTTAATTTTGCTATTGGTGGAGTCTTTTTTCATCTTTAAAGAGCAAATTATGAGAAAAATAAAAGAGCAAGACATGGCAAAAAAAATGAAAATAAATCCATGCTTCTCACCTTGCACAAAACTAAAGTCCAAGTGGATTAAAAATACCACAAAATAAACCAGAGCACTAACTTTGTTCAAAGAAAAAAAGAAAGAGAGCTTTGACCTCACTGGCACAAGAGACATCTTCCTGAAGAGAACACCAACAGCACTGTCTCTAAGAACAGCAATCAATAAATGGGACTCTCTGAAACTGAAAAGCTTCTGTAAAGCAAAGGATATTGTCAACAAAACAAACAACAGCCTACTGACTAGAAAAAGATCTTCAACAACCCTATATCTAACAGAGGCCTAATAGCGAGGATAGATATATATATATATATATATATATATATACCTTCAAGAAATTAGATACCAACAAACCAAATAATGCAATTAAATATGGGTACAGAGCTAAACAGAGACTTCTTGACCAAGGAAAATAGAATGGCAGAGAAACACTTAAAGAAATGCTCAACATCCTTAGTCATCAGGGAAATGCAAATCAAAATGATTCTAAGATTTCACTTTACACCCATCAGAATGGCTAAGATCAAAATCTCAAGTGACAAAACATGCTGGAGAGGATATGGAGAAAGGGGAACCCTCCTCCAAAGCTTATGGGAATGTAAACTTGTACAGCTACTTTTGAAATCAAAGTAGGGTGGTCAAAGAGCCAGCCACTGAGTTCATGTCAGAGACAATCCTTGTTCTGCTTACTAGGGTACCCACTTGGCGACTGAACTGCCATGGGCTACATCTGAGCAGGAGTTCTAAGTAATATCCATTAATGGTCCTTGGTTGGAGTATCAGTCTCAGAAAAGACCCCTGCGCCCAGATATTTTAGTTCTGTTGATCTCCTTGTGGAGCTCCTGCCCACTTCATGTCTTACTATCTCCCCCTTCTTTCATAAGATTCCCTGCACTCTGCCCAATGTTTGGTTATGAGTCTCAGCATCTGCTTTGATACCCTGCTAGGTAGAGTCTTTCAGAGGCCCTCTGTGGTAGGCTCCTGTCCTGTTTACTGTTTTATCCTTCTTCCAATGTCCATCCCATTTGTCTTTCTTAGTGAGGATTGATCATCTTACCCAGGGTGCTTGTTTTTGCCTAGCTTCTTTAGGTGTACAGATTTTAGTATGCTTATTCTATATTATAGGTCTAGTATCCACTTATAAGTGAATATTCCATGTGTTTCTTTCTGCTTCTGGGATACCTCACTCAGGATGACCTTTTCTAGTTCCTACCATTTGCCTGCAAATTTCATGATTTCCTTGTTTTTAATTGCTGAGTAGCATTTCATTGTGTAAATGTGCCACAATTTCTGTATCCATTCCTCTTTTGATGGACATCTGGGTTGTTTCCAGGTTCTAGCTATTACAAATAAAGCTGCTACAAACATGGTTGAGCAAAAATGTCCTTGTTGTGTACCTGAACATATTTTGTATTGACCTTAAGGCCCCACTGTCGAAAACAATACAAACACAACTCATTAACAGACAGAGGCCAAGCTAGTACCTACACAGAACCTCCACCCCTATGTTCTAAGATCTTTGGTACAGGAAGGTACTCTGCAGGCTACCAAAAGAGAAAAAGAAACATAATTACCAACCCAGGCAATAATTCTTTGATCTGCAATAATGCCCTGCCTGAAAATTAGGCTACATCTCTGATGTTTTAGTCAGATCAATAATTAAAATTTTTCAAAAGAATATCATGGATACGGTGGTAGGCCAGCAACCATGTCTTGGATTTGTTTTCTTCAAAACATTTGCCATCAGATAATCTCATATTTTTGGATACTACCCCACCCAGCTAATAGTGCAAATAATGAAAAGGAATGTCTCAAAAGCAACAACAACGGAGAGATTTCCCAAATGTGATTCAGGCTCATTCTAAATGGACAGCTGAGATTTGAAGTGTCACCCACATGGTTTTTGCCTTAAAATCACAAAGAATATACTAGTGGAGAGATTGAGAAATCTTCCTTTACTGCTAAGGAGAGCCACTGGGTCCAGTTTTTTATGTGCTAGTGGAGTCCCCGCATGAAAGTCCTGAGAGCCCATGTCACAGTGGTGAAAAGGAAACATGGATTTCCAGAAAAACTCCAAGACATTGGAGTTTTGAATGCATCCATGTTGAATGCTAGAGCCATTCAAAGTCAGTCATAAATCCTGAACAGAATCATGTTAATCATGATAAAATTATTTATCAAATATGGGCATTTACTAAACAATTATAAAGTAAAGACAGAAAAATATTAATATATATACATGTATTTTATTTTAATAACAAAATATGCATGATTTAATAACATAAAATATAAATAACTAATAGAAAATATTATAATTTTAAGCACCACTTATTTAACTGTATTACTTATTAATTTATTATAACTTTTTATTGATTCTTTGTGAAATTCACATCATGCATCCCAATCACACTCATTTCCCCATCCCTGCATGTCTGCCCTCAGCCCTTGAAACCTCTCTCCCAAAATAAAACAAAATAAGATAGAATAAATAAATATTGTTGTGGAATTGTAAGATGTCACAGTATGTCAAACAGTATATCCTTTTCTCTACACATCTTTACTTGTGAATGTGTCATTGGTCTGTTTTTAGGGCTCTAGCTTCTGTTACACTATTTATGCTGGATCCTTGTGGGGACTCTTCTCAGATATCCTGCTGTTGCCCTGCATCTTGGAGATCCTGCACCTTTGGATATGCAGGACTAGCTCTGAGCATCGATTGGATAGATGCTGAGATGGGCGAGTTGAAAACCCTGGATCTGGTCCTGGGAGGTAACTGAGTTTCTCAGCCCAGAGGGTTTCCTGTTCCTACATCACAAGAGCAAATTCTCTCTTGGCACTGCTCTGGCTAGCTCACCCAATGCCACAGCAAGCAAGGAGTAGGGTCTGCTCTCTTGTGCTCATGTCCTCAGCCCAGCTCACCTTTGTCTTTGCCACCAGAGCCAACTCTACAGTGCTGCCCAGGAAAGTTTCAGGGCCTGCTCTTCTGAGTGCTGCAGTAATTGTACACAGGGCCAGCTTTCTGGCTATCAGGAACTCAGGACCAGCCCTCCCACCTACCACAGGCAGCAAGGGGAAAGATGGGGATAACTGTATTATTTAAAATATCCCTTATTTAAAATTAATAATCAAATAATTTTGAAAGTTTTAATGAATTACTAGGAAGTTTAGGAAGTTAAAAATTACTGATCTAGAATAGAACATGATGAAATAATTTGCTTTAAGTATTGTTTCATTGATGATCATTATGTTTTTTAAAATATAGAAAACAAATAACAAAATATTTTTAAGTGGACTAATAATAAAAATTGGCCATTTGGGAGAGCTTACTTTGAATTTAATAGAACTATTATTTCTATGGTATTTGAAGACTTTTAGTCAATATGTTTTCTTTTTAATTTTTTTATTAATCACACTTTATTTACTTTGTATTTGTCCTTTAGTTCCCTCTCTCCCTCCTCCCTTCCCAATCCTTCCCTTCCCCCTTCTCCACAATTTTTTTCTTTTTTTTTAATATGTTTTCTTAATATGCTCTATTTTTTGAAAACAAAAAAGTTGGATCATGAAAAAAATAAGTGAAAAGCGTGAACAAAAAAAAAAGGGAATGCAAACTTGTTGAAAATGCAGAGACACATTTTCCTATTGTTCTTTGTTGGACTGAGGTCTTCTCTATTTTCTCTGACTTCTGCTGATCTAGGACAGATAACATACAGAAAAAACATATTTTCACTTCTAAATCAAGCCCTGCTGAATAAGGTCTAGTAAAAATCTTAAGTAAAGGCTACTACCATTTGGGGGTATATGATAAGCTACAATATTGTGTTCCCAATATCTGACACAGTGTCAGTTTAGATTAGCCTTATTCCATCGGTGGACTTAAAAGCTCGCCTTTTAGATATATACAGTGTGCTCAGCGAAGAATGCTAAAGAAGCTGGTTCCCCACCAGCAAGATCAGCACCGCAGGGTGTTTCCTCTATGACCTCTCCTGAAGCTTTACCTCACAGTACATTTATATCTGATGCTACATTTTTAGTAGAAGAAAAATTAGAGAACACATTGCCATGGCTCTGCGTGCTTTACAAAGCTGAGATTCCATGAACTGACTCACTCGGTTGCATGATTCTTAGCTGGTTTTTCCTTTACCTATGAAGAAGTCCTATTGGAAATTAGGTTCGAGGTACTTTCTCATCTAAGTTGCAGTGCAGTGCAATCCTTGGCACACAGGCCTTCTTTGAAAAGGTGCTGGAAGTAAGGGTGATACTTATAAACTTAATAACCCTGTCTGATTAGAAGGCATTGAATAGCTGAAATAAGAAACGGGCAACAACGATAAAAACAAAAACCCCATGAGCAAAAATCAACATGAATGCATACTCAATGCAAATGCACAGACACATCACATAGAATGCATATGGTTGGCTCAAGCTTTATCTCTTTTCCCCTTCGTGATCTTGATTGATCTTGACCATATTACATAATTATCAGGAAGAGAGAACTTGTTTGTTCAGCCCTCCTATAGTTCAAACATTATCTACAAGCAGTTGCTGGGAACCTTTAACCAAGTTTCCACATCCTTAAGGGGTTCTGAAAATCTATGACATTTTTCCTATCTTGAATCTACTACAGTCTAATTTATTTATGTTCCATTTACCCAATTCGACTGTGACTTCTCTAATTAAAAACCCCAAAGCCTTAGTGAAGATGCCAGCAAACAATGACCTCTGGAAAGCAGTATCAGGAAATCAGCAATCTTCCATCTCTGCTATGAAAAAATTGTATCTTTAGGAAAAGTATTATTTCTTTCAATGATATTATTTGTTGGTAAATCTTCAAGAACAAGTGGAAATATTCCATATGCCTTGTTCTGCTGCCCAGGGGATGATATTTTGTCCTATGCATGGTACCTAAAATTTGGTTCGTGTTCATTCCTGTTAAACTGCAATGGACAACGAGCACTGGCAGGGATGGAACTTGTGAAAAGATGCCAGAGACAACTGAGGCACTTACAAATATACTGTGCATTTCTATAGGGAGGCCACTGGTGTTCTGAGACAGTACGATGGCATCATCAAAAGGTCTTTGTGGACCACCTCACCAAAACCAGCTCCAATGGCATACATGGGTTCAAAGGCCACATTCGCCCAAGAAGAAGGTTTGACACCAACACTATCAGCAGTGTCCCTGATGCAGAGATCCATTCATCCGAGGTTATCAATACCAGTAATCTCTGCCCAATGCCCTCCACTGTACAATTTACTGCTGCACTTTTGTGACAGTAAACAACTGTATTTTACAATGAAAAACGATTACTTATAAAGTTACATAGATACACAGTTTGAGAAGTGGGTAATTTCCTGCATTTTAAAGTTCTATCAATGCAATTCCCATCAAAATACCAACTCAATTCTTTACAGACCTTGAAAAAAAGATTCTCAGCTTCATATGGAGAAACAAAAAACCCAGAATCTCCAAAACGATCC